>JASANE010022901.1:0-62206 GCA_030248225.1 Trileptium ribeirensis
ATGGCACTATAGTGGAGTGGCTCCAATGCATGGAATGTCAGACCTGGGAAAACGAGACTTGTGAAGGAAAAAGCACTAAGGGTGTATATTTCTGTAAATCATGTGCACCTAACATTTGGAAGATTTTGCAATGAACTTTTGTGATAACTTTAATTAGATAAGAACAGTTGCATTTTATATTTCCTAGTTAAATGTTTTATGTTGCAATTTGATTATTGCAACGAATTGTCAATGTCGTGGCATTGACATAGCAAAGATTAATATTTTAATATATTTAAGCAATTTTTTCACGAAAAAATTTTGTTATCGCATAAACGAAATAGCATACAGCTCATTCGCATAACTTTCAGCATATCGCTGTCATTTCCTGTCGCACAGACAGGATCACCTCAGTAGTTGCCGGTGAGTAAGGCAAAATGTGGGACAATATATGATAAAATACGAGTATGATTTCTGTGTTATTCAGCAGTTCTTTGTTGTATCACCCACCCGTTTAAATGCACTTAAAACTTGTATTAACAAAACAGCACAAGTGAGTCCGTAATTTGATAGTGCACTGACGTCAACTGGTAAGGTAGAATACAACTTATGCATATGTGCTCTATCTATTATTAGTAGTTTTTAACAGTAAAAGATTAAATACAGGGATACTAATTGTTGGATACAACGTGTCAATACAAGGTGAGCGAGTCAATATCAGGAATTGCATGTGTCAATACAAGGCAACTTCGGCTACATGTGTTTAATAGAAGCATGTCTAAAGTGTCAGTGCAAGGAAAGTTTACTATATATGTTCGAAGTAATATACAACCTATATTGATCACATTAATTTGTCACTTCTACTAATTATTATGTGTTAGAAAATGCTAGTCACGTCATATTATGAAATATATTTCGAGCGTTATAATGTGGGTATGATATACAACCAACACCATATGACAGCATAACTGAATTTTTTATTATCCATATATATAACCTTTTTTATATTTTATATATATACGATTACTTTACCAGTTCGTGTAATGATGTCATCCAGCGGTTGCTATGCATATTCGTTTTATATTAGCCGAGATACACCACCCCATATTCAGACAACAGTATTTCGCCCCACCCATATTCTAGTTATATAATACCTTCCTTCTAAAATTTCCAAAAGGTATAACGCTGATTAATCCATGTCATTAAAGTATCTCCAACCATGAATATGAATATGTGATCTTAACTTACCTTGCTCATCATAATTGATTATAGCCGATATGTATTAATTTTTATGATTTTCCACTGTTCTGTTGTATAAAAATATATTATACTACTCCTGTTATTATAGCAAAGGGGAATGTCGGCAACCTTTTATACTAAGCTTTTTGACCATGTATTTTCACTGTTCTATATATGTACAACTATAACCCCAATACTCCTATGATATTAGCAAAGGTGGGATGTCAGCAACTTTTCTGTTGGCCATGTGACCATGTACATTGTGATTATATATATATACATCTGTCACCCCCATCCACCCCACTGTGTGTGGAGGGGGCAAAACCCAGTTTTTTAACTACTGCCGGCCAACCAGCTGACCACTGGTCACTTTATTTTTGTGAGAGGCGCCATGTGGAATCAGATGAGATTATCACAGGTTTTCATCGCGGTTATCGGCTTCAGATTCTTGTTAAAAATTATGAAGCGTTGTAAATTTATAAAGCAGTAATGATAAATTCAATATAAATATTCAATTTATCAGAATTGCATTATTATTTTTGTTAACTACATATTATTTTTGTTAACTGCGCGCCATGTTAACATGAGCATAATTACTAAAGAATATGACCATTAATGTATATCTATACCCTACATTTCATGGGGAACGATCCCCTTCCAAAATCAAACACCAAATCTTTTATGAAGTCTAAACCTCACAAAATCACAGGAACGACCAACATCTACTCAACAAGCGAAAACAAGCCACTAAAAGCAAGCGAACACAGACAGCCAGGACAGAACCAAAAACCAAAACACACAAAAAACCACAAACACAAGATAGCTAAGAACGAAACCAAACAAAAATTTAAACAAAGATTTTAAAGCGATAAAAAAATTAGATACAACAAAATAAATCAAAATATTAAAAAAACCACAATAAGCGAAGTATAACGCGCTTGAGCTCTCTACCGTTATGCGTAGCATCTACTTCGTAGGGCCTTAGTTTTGTTGTGCATTGATATATGGCGGCTATAGAAATGATGTCATAAATTTTCCAATCCAAAACTTAGACATCCTTGCTCAATTGGATCTACTAATATAAAAATGCTAGGCTAGATGGGAGGCATTTACTCGCAAAACCAGAAACACATATTCTATACTAATCTTAAAATTCGAACTTTAACTGGAGCTATTAGAAGGCTACTACTTATATTACTGGCCGATAATCATAAATGTTCTCAAACTCTCCAACAATCAGAAACTATCCCGCACAATATACCTGAATGTACGCCTCAAATAAAGAAAATCGTAAAACTATCAACACTAACACTGAATAGAATTTAAGCTCATGCATCAAGATATTTGAGGAAGCTGCTCGCCCCTTACAGGACCATTTCATAATCATGCGTTAGATATCAACAATTCCGATCATAATTTTAAGTGAACATATAGCGTCTTCCAATAAAATACTCATATATAGCCTCGTCTAACTCTATGTCCGTCAAAAATTAAAGCTATACTGTACAACGATCCGGAAAAAGACTTTAAAGTATAAACCATTATACAGGCTGGCGACGCTTTCCGTTATAATATAGACGGAGGATTGCAATTCTGTTCCCGCAAACGGTCTACAAACTTTGTGAATGACTACAAACATCTTCAGTCTACAAGAAGCTCAACCCCGTATACGAGTATCGTATAATAATTATTATACTAACTTTATCTCTTTGCGACGCTAAGAAATAAATATTCATCGTGCGGAATGATATACAGTTCATAGTGTTATATTTCATTAGCAGTATATATTAGCTATATGACCCACTAGTGCCTACACCATAGCATAATCGACAGCTATGCTTGACTATATTTGTACACGAAAAACGTCATCTCGGCAGTCAGCAAATTGCGGCGATAAATCGCAAAATAGTGACTAGGAACAATGCCTATACGTGCATATTCTAAATAGTCTCTATAAGTAAATGTCCCGTCTACACTCACCACTTCCCATATATACCGAATCTCCAGCATCTGTCCTTCTGAGCAATTATTCACAATTGGATATTGAAATATGTAGCTGATTAACGAATTGTTCGATTCTTCATTGCCTTTGATCTAAACGATAACAGCTGCGTTTTCAATCAAAATGAATATATAAAATATTATCAATATGATGCGTTAGTAATCCTATCCTATTGCCATGCATAGCAGTACATACGCACTATGCTAAATTCCTTGATAACGAAATATTGGCTCCAAGCAGTCCTCTATAGCAATACTTCATGTATTTCTTCTCCTAATCCTATATAAGGAATTGATAGCAAATTCCTGCGAGAAAGACAATTACAGATAATCCTAATACATTGCTAAATAAATGGCAAATGATAAACTCTAAGACACCGACATATATAGATATTTTCATAATAAACAACGCCAGCTGTGTCGATGGCGGCCAAAGACCGCGAATCATCCTTAAATGCATAGCTAATTGATAGATTTGATATCCTGTTGCGATAGAAGAACATTGAAGCATCCATATACTGAAGCCATCAACGCGAGTATACGCCGATATACATACACGATTACAACTGCGACTATAGCTCTCCTCACTATTTGCGATTATCGCCATTGCTGACTGCCGACATCTTCACAAAATGATCGCATCCGATACTGCTATGTTAGGCACCTAAAGTGGGCTCATGAATATATAACTGCTACATGACACATAAAAACCAACGACCTAAAAACTCGTATAATCAATCCGCAACTATGAAATAATTTATTTCATTAGCGTCGCACACAAAAGATAAAAAAATGAGTACCAAAATAATCAAGTCACAACGATAACCAGTATAACGCGCTTGAGCTCTCTCGCACGAACCGAAAGATGTTTGTAGTCACTTCACAAAAAGTTTGTAGACCACCGTTTTGCGGCACACTTATAAATTGTACACATCACTG
Source organism: Trileptium ribeirensis (assembly GCA_030248225.1). Lineage (NCBI taxonomy): Eukaryota > Metazoa > Nematoda > Enoplea > Enoplida > Thoracostomopsidae > Trileptium > Trileptium ribeirensis. The sequence goes on from JASANE010022901.1 coordinate 4,159, forward strand.
ACCGTCTATATTATAAAACGGAAAAAAGCGTCCGCCAGCCCTGTACGAAAACGCGTTGATACCTTTAAAAAGTCCTTTTTCCGGAACCGTTGTAACAGTATAAAACTTCATGTTATAATTCCGCTGTGAGAATCCCAGGTTTTGGGCAGAAACGGGAAGAGAAAAGCTTTTTCGCCGGTTGACCGACCAAGTTAGAACCGAGGCTATAATATGAAGTATTTTAATTTGACAAGAACGATATGTTCACTAAAGACATTACTGATCGGACAATTTGTCGACAAAATTCGAAACGCACTGAGTTACGCAAACTGGTCCTGAAACGGGGCGAGCAGCTTCCTCAAATATTCTTGAACTGCACTAGCTTACACATTCTATTCAGTGTCAGTGTTGATAGGTTTTACTATTTTCTTTATTTGACGGCGTAACAATTCAGGGTAATATTTGTGGTAGATAGTTTCTGACTTGTTGGAGAAAGTCCTAGAAAACCATTTATGATTATCGGCCAGTAAACTAATAAACGTAGTAGCACTTCGAAATAGCTCACAGAGTTAAAAAGTTCGACATTTTACACGAATTAGTAATAGAAATATGTGTTTCTGGTTTTTAAGCGAGTAAAAATGCCTCCCACTCTAGCCTAGCACATTTTTAATACTTAGTAAGATCCAAATTGAAGCAAAGGAATGTCAATAAAAGTTTTGAATTGGACAAAATTTATGACCATCATTTTCGATAAGCCGCCATATAATCTATGCACAACAAATATATAAACTACCACACTTACGAAAGTAGAATGTCATGTAACGTTTGTAATACAAGAACACAAAGTGAGACAGAATTGTACTATATTCAAAGCAAGAACACACATTGTACGGTTTTAATTATAAGATAAAATTATTAATCCAACTCAAGTACCGAGAATCGAAAGCTTTTTTTACAAAATCAGCAAATTCTAAAAAAATCAAAATTTGTTTAACACATTTTTGTTACAATGGATTACTCGAGTTCATTAGCTAACATCTTGTAGTTTGAATGGTATTTCTGAAAAAGTGACTAAGTTTCGACACTTTAACCGATTGGTTCCATGTCACTTATGGTCCTACGAATGTGTTTGCTTACGCATAACATCAAGAGTGAAGCACGACGTTCTTCAGCTTAAGAACTTGAGTAAAAGAATGTTCCGGTCGTCTCCCCGTGATTTCGTGGAAGGGGCATTGTGTCCCCATGAAATGTAGGGTATATATATTTAATGTCACATTCTTTAGTAATTATGCTCATGTTAACATGGCACGCAGTTAACAAAAATAATATGTAGTTCCCAATAAATTGAAATATCATACTCATATTTACCGCTTCATAATTTTTAACAAGAATCTGACGCCGAAAACCGCGACAAACCCACCTCATTGACACATCGCCTCACAAAAAATAAAGTGACCAGTGGTCAGCTGGTTGGCCGGCAGTAGTTAAAAAACCTGGGTTTTGCCCCCTCCACACAAGTGGAGTGGATGGGGTGACAGATGTATATATATATAATCAATGTACATGGTCACATGGCTGAGATAAAAGGTTGCCGACATCCACACTTTGCTATAATCATAGGAGTAGTATAATATATTTTTATACAACAGAACAGTGGAAAATCATAAAAAATTAATACATATCGGCTATAATCAATTATGATGAGCAAGGTAAGATCACATATTCATGGTTGGAAATACTTTAATGACATGGATTAATCAGCGTTATACCTTTTGGAAATTTTAGACGGAAGGTATTATTGTTGTAACTAGAATATGGGTGGTGAAAATGTGCGGCTAATATAAAACGAGTATGCATAGCAACCGCTGGATGACATCATTACACGAACTGGTAAAGTAATCGTATATATATAATATAGAAAAGGTTATATATATAGATAATAAAAAATTCAGTTATGCTGTCATATGGTGTTGGTTGTATATCATACCCACATTATAACGCTCGAAATATATTTCATGATATAACGTGACTAGCATTTTCTAACACATAATAATTAGTAGAAGTGACAAATTAATGTGATCAATATAGGTTGTATATTACTTCGAACATATATAGTAAACTTTCCTTGCACTGACACTTTAGACATGCTTCTATTAAACACATGTAGCCGAAGTTGCCTTGTATTGACACATGCAAATCCTGGTATTGACTCGGTCAGCTTGTATTGACACGCTGTATCCAGCAATTAGTCGCCCTGTATTTAATTTTTTAATGTTAAAAACCACTTATAACAGATATAGCATATATGCATAAGTTGTATTCTACCTTACCAGTTGACCTCAGTGCACTATCAAATTACGGAATCACTTGTGCTGTTTTGTTAATACAACTTTTCAGTGCATTTAAACGGGTGGGTGATACAACAAAGAACTGCTGAATAACACAGAAATCATACTCAAATGTTATCACATGTTGTCCCACATTTTGCCTTACTCACCGGCAACTACTGAGGTGATCCTGTCTGTGCGACAAGAAATGACAGCGATATGCTGAAAGTTATGCGAATGAGCTATATGCTATTTCGTTTAGCGATAACTAAATTTTTCGTGAAAAAATTGCTTAAATATATTAAAATATTAATCTTTGCTATGTCAATGCCACGACATTGAGAATTCGTTGCAATAATCAAATTGAAACATAAAACATTTAACCAGGAAATATAAAATGCAACTGTTCTTATATAATTGAAGTTATCACAAAAGTTCATTGCAAAATCTTCAAAATGTTAGGTGCACATGATTTACAGAAAAATACACCCTTAGTGCTTTTTCCTTCACAAGTCTCGTGTTCCCAGGTCTGACATTCCATGCATTGGAGCCACTCCACTATAGTGCCATTATTATTATAGTCACCCCACATTGCGGACACTTGCAACATTTGGCTCCCTTTTTAGACGGAGACCCACTTTTTTGATGGACTTACATCAGATGCTTGCTATTCCCAGGACGTGCTACATCGCCCCGTATTAGACTGTATTTTAGATGGATTTAAATGTGCTTTTACCCGCCTCATACAGTTCAGGGTTCCTCGAGCATCTTATGTACCGCTTTGTAAGGGTGTCAAGAGATGCTGAAAGAAAACATTTAGACAACAATCTTTGTTTTCAGAAGAGTTTTTTGAGACAATGTTGCTTTATGCGACACAACACTTGGTTTTTGTCCTCCCGTGAAATCGGCGATTGTATGGAAGATTCAACTTCGGAAGGGCCTAGTTCAAGCGATTCCAGAGGCGAACTTTCGACTAAGTTTCTTGGATCAGTAAACTGACGTTCCCCATTTAATTCATAAACAGGAATCTGACCACAGGCGGTGCTTTCAATTTTATTGGTGAACTGTTGTCTTCGTATGTCGTATATACGTAATTGCAGTACTGGCAGATGGGCACAGTTCCAGGCATCCTTTTACATTTTCCACAACGTGTTCCGCGTCTTCTCGCAATGCAAATGATGTTGATGGCGCCAGATTTGCAGGTGTATTACCTTGGCCGAACTCTGTTTCGGATGCCGGGACGGAACTGTTTGCTTCGTTGGGTAGATTGTCGGAAATTTGAAACGCGTCGCTGTCTACAGCGTTTGGGTCAAACGGATAAATTTCAGTTTTTCGAAATCCTGACTTTGCCTGGTCAAGTGTAGCTGCCTTCCTGTAGGCATGTGTGAAAAGTTCTCCAAAATTTGCGCGTGACAAGGGTTTTGCAACATGACATTTCTGCTTCGTTCAGACCAAGATCTTTTGAACGAGCTGAACATAGAGTTATCCAGTGGCTGTAGACACATAGAAGTGTGCGACAGTAGCTCTATGAGCTCTATGTTGTAGCTCGCTGCCTCTATAGCCAGCTCGTTCGATCTGTGACTAACATGTTCGTCGAGTATGAGCGCCACGTGCTCATCATGCCAGCGCGGTGGTAGAAACGCAATAATGCTGAAACCATTTTAGAAAAAGCTCTTTATCAATCCATCCAGATAAAGACGACACCACTAAGGCGTTTTTTGGAAAATGGTCGGGAAATTCAGCATTTTGTGGCAGCCTTTTCCCCTGAAAATAACCATGGGTGGAAAAAAGTTTCAGCGGCGCTGCAGCACCACACAATCGTAATTTATGATCTACGTTCTGCTGATGTGAATGTCTGAGTTACAGTAGATCCCTTTTCTGCAAAAACCTTCCCAGGTTCGCAAACAATTTGTATTCCGTTTTTGGTCTACGTTGTACATCAGATCGGGTCTGTTTTTTTTTAAATCAAACTGTTGAGGAATGGCGGAAACCTAAGCGAAATGCTGGCTAATCCGATTTGTTTCTTTGCCTAAAGCATGGTTCATATAACAGTTCTGGTATTAATTGGATTTGCTCCAATATTTTGGAACTTATATAACATATCAACAAATTAATTGCATTTCCAGATTCGTGAATAATTCCGGTTCGAATGATATATAATTTATATATATTGAATAACGTTCATACTTTAAAAATTACGAAAAATTGTTAATATTTTTGATGCATTGCTTAGTATGGAAAAACCACTCTGCTAAAAAATCGTAATTAATTGAACATAGGGCGGTAACCGCTGGATCGATTTGAAATCGGTAACTTGCAGCATGGATGCCTCTTCTTTGTGCAGGCTGTGTGTAAAGCCCTGGCAGATTGAATTACAACAATAGCTTTAATTCCGACGTTGAAATTAGCAGTGTCAATACAGCGAAAGTGTCAATATAAGGAAAGTTTGCTATAATACGAAATTCATACTACAAATATGATATTGAGTACTTACATTTGGAAAAGGTTTTTTCGCAGGTATTGGCTCGAAATAATTTACAAAATCTTTACAATTTTATACAACTATTTACAAATTATCTACTATTTTATACAATTGTTTATTATTTACATTTTTTCGGTTACTTATTAATTATTGTTTATTAATTCGATATATTTGCTGCGATCACCACTGATGCGTTCCACCTTGTAGCGTCGGTGCTAAAATAATATACAGTTACTAAACATTAATTGAATTTTTAAGTTAGAATTAACAAATACAATTATGATTCGGGTTATAATATACAATACCAAATAATATAATTATCTAACAATTATTCAATAATACCTACCCTTCGAATCTCCTTGTTGAACTCGCGATCGAGTTCTGCTTGAGAGGAGACAACGAATTATGTATCCACCAGATTCCCTTTAACCACCAAAATAGCATAATGTTCCATAGTGTTACGATAACCGCGTACACCAACAGGAACGTGGAAGGTCGCGAAGAAGACTCTTCGCGTATAGCTTCCAACGCGACTGAATACCGAGACGGCGTTTTCCATAGCAGTTATGGTAACGAAGAGGGGATTGAAAAACAACTCTTCAATTTGTGTGAGGGTTTGCTATGACCCTCCACAAAATGGTTGGATAACCCAATCCTCATACATAAACGCAAACAAAAAAACTCAAAAATGGAAAATCGCTGCATTTTAGAAACACTGAATTAGACCTTGAAGTAAGTGAAATGGTTAAGCAATCGTATTAACCTCACCATCACCCGAATATTGATTACCCCCATCTGGCTATTTTTATACATAGAATTCGTGGTTAACGGGGATATTCACCTAATATTTTTATTCGTAAAAAGAGTCAATGTACTCGTTATATGAGGTCATCAAGAACAATACGTCTTATACGAACTTAAACTATCATGTTTTACGGTTTTAAGGCAGGGTACAGAACGATTTTAATGTTTTAATTAAACATAGGTTTTATCAATAGTAACATTTTAATTAGCTTCATAGGTAATAATTTTCTAGGTTACAGAGTTAATATTTTTAGTTATATTACAATAAAAGGTGGTAAAGTTACTAAAATTGGTAAGTATATGTTTTCAACTATGGGGAATTTATTTTATTAAAAGTTACATAGGTTACATAGCTACTAATTTATATATAAAATTTAAATAACTTTGCTACTAATAATCACAAAGTGGTGAAAATTCATGATTATATGTTACCTGATACCCTTATTTCATTTTTTACTACTTAAATAAAATATATTACATAGCTAAAAAGAAAAAACACATAGCTAATAATTTAAGACTTATAATTTAATAACTTTTCAACAAATAGTTATAAAGTAACGAAAACTAGTATTTAAAGGTTTTCAGGTATGCTGAATTCATATTTGCCATCAAAACTAAGCAAAGACAAGCAAAGAAATGGAAATTACAAGAAACAAAATAAAGTAACCAAAATTGGTAACTGTAGGTTTTCGACTATGAGGAATTTAATTATTTTACTAAAATTTGTGTAAATTACATAGCTAATAATTTATGCGTTATTCCTTAATAACTTTATAACTATTAGTAGTAAAGTTATGAAAATTGGTATTTGTACGTTATCGACTATGGGGAATTTATTTATTGTAATAAAATTTGCATAGGTTACATAGCTAATAGTTTACAGGTTATTTGTTAATAACTTTATAACTATTAGTAGTAAAGTTATCAAAATTGGTAACTATAGGTATTCCACTATGGGGAATTTATTTATTTTAATAAAATTTGCATAGGTTACATAGCTAATAGTTTAAAGACGACTTGTTAATAACATGATAACTATTAGTAGTAAATTTACCAAATTTGGTTACTGTATGTTATCAACAATGAGGAATTTAATTATTTTATTAAAATTTGCATAAATTACATAGCTAATAGTTTATGGGTTATTCGTTAATAACTTTATATGTATTAGTAGTAAAGTTGTCAAAATTCATAATTGGAGGTTTTAGGCTATGTTGAATTAATTTATGCAATTATTATTGAAATAGATTACATAGCTAATAATTTTATAGCTATGAGTAAAGTTATAAAAATTCATAACTAGAGCTACCCTTAATTTATCTCGTTTACATAGCTGATCGGTTTTATCATTATATAACTTTGTTTTCTGTTGATATATCCTTTTTAAGAATTTATTTTAGAATCTCTTAAAAGGAATGGCTTTTAAATGTAATAAATGTAACAAATCATTTACTAGACGTGATAATCTAACGCGTCATATTACTAATATTCATAACTTACAATTAAATTGGTGTGAAAGTTGCGGTAAAGTGTTTTCACGTCAAGACGCTCTGACAAGACACCAAAAGAAACATTGTAAAGCGCGTCAATATACCACCGCAAGCACTGTGGACGCTCAAGCCTCCAACTCAACGAACATGGAACCCCAACCGTCGACATCAAGTGATACGCAACCATCGAGTGACGTTGATCATCTTGATCAATTACATCAGATGGCGCAGGAGATCGTTGACGATCAACACCAACGGTCGTCCATTGTCGAGCAATCCAATTCGATGACGCTACGACAATGGATCAAAGCGCTGAAAGGGTACCTCCTCAGCTACTATCTGGTACCCAAGCAGTACGTCAACGACCTGTCCCTCTTCCTGACGCAATCGCGTCAGCTGTTGGTGCGGTTGATCGACACCCATCTCAAACGTGGTGTCAAGGTGTGGATCTCCGTCAAGTGTGTGCTGCGCAAACTGGACGGTACACAAATATCGGCGCATTTCAACACCAAATCCCGCGCAATCCTACGCGGGAACAACATCGACGTCCAGCTGACCGATTTCTTCAACGAGTTGACGAAGAAATTGGACGACTTTCAACGATTAGGATCCGCATGGGTCCTACAAGACGTTCAACATGCTGATGTGCACATCAGAAAATATCGTCCGCTCCATGCATCTTCCTACGTCGAGCTTCCCCATCGATCCGCAACAAACATGCGGTGCTCAACATCCAAAACCGAGACAATAAATGTTTTCTGTGGAGTATTCTGGCGGCGCTGCATCCAATGAATCGCAATCAACATGCTGAGAGGGTATCGAACTACGAACCCTACATAAATGAACTTAATATGAACGGTATTCAATACCCCGTTAAGCTTAAAGATATTCCCCGATTCGAGCGTCAAAATAACATTGCTATTAATGTGTATGGACTCGAAGATGGTGTAATTTACCCACTGTATATATCTAAATCCTTATATAAACAATACATCCATCTGGTGTACAACTACTGTAAAAGTAAAGGAATAAATGTTTACACTGCAAAGAATAAAGAGACCAAAGCAAGTATGGCTGAACGTTCCATACGAACGCTGAAGGGGAAAATTTATAAATTTTTAACATCTGAAAATTCCCGTAGATATATAGACTAGCTACCGAAGTTTGTTGATAGCTATAACAATACTGAAAATAGTTGTGGTTTTGTCCCGTCGGAGGTAGATAATGAGGATGAAATTCGAGAAAAGTTATTTCCAGCGCAAGATATCAATGTGCGGTATAAATTTCAATTAGGTGATGTTGTACGTATATCAAAAGAACGTCTTCCTTTTGAACGTGGTTTCAACCAGTTGTGGTCACGTGAAGTGTTTACGATAAGTAAACAACTACCATTCAATCCTCCGGTTTACGAACTTGAAGACGCTAGCAAGGAAGTTATTTTAGGTAGATTTTACATGCAAAAACTTCAGAAAGTCTACGTTACAGATGATACATACAAAATTGAGAAAATTATACGTAAACGCAAGACCAAAAGGGGTATAGAATACCTTGTAAAGTGGCTTGGGTACCCTAAATCAATGAATTCATGGGTACATGAAAAGGATTTACAACCGCTGTAGGGGTACAAATGTACCCATACACGCACCCGTGGGGATACAAACCACACCTGTAAGGGTACAAACCGTACCCATACACGTACCCGTAGGGGTACAAAATAGGGTTGTAAACCGTACCCATAGGGGTACAAACCGTACCCATACACGTACTCGTAGGGGTACAAACCGCACCAGTAAGGGTACAAACGGTACCCATACACGCATAAACTGTACTTGTAGGGGTACAAATCTCTTAAAAAGACTTAAACTACTTAAAATTTAACCATGGATCATGTATGTAGCAACTGTAAGCGTACTTATACATCTCGTCAACATCTACATAGACATTGGAAAACTTGTACCATATCACCAATTAATGTTCATTGCTGTAATGATAAAATACTTTTACATTTGGAATCACCGTTCACGTGTGTTGTAAGTGGTCAAACAGGTAGTGGAAAAACGCAATGGATATATCGATTACTCAAACATGCTTTTTTGATTTAAAAGTTGATAAAATTCTATATTGTTACATTATTTTTCAAGACATTTACGCTAAAATGATTACCGAAATACCCAACTTTGAAATTTATGAAGGTGTTCCATCAGAGTTTCCAACGACCGATGGTAACACTATATGTATTTTGGATGATCTAATGATAGAGGCAGCAAACAATAAGAAACTAGTTGCAGCGTTTTGTCGTATGAGACACATCAAACTGAGTACTATATTTGTAACTCAAAATCTATATCATGAAGGAAAATAGATGCGCACAATAACACGTAATGCTCAATATATGGTTTTGTTTCGCAATTTCCGGGATTAGTTAATGATTCATACACTGGGACGGCAAATGTGGCCTTCTAAACCCAATTTTATCTCAAACGCATTTGAGCAAGCAACTAAACAACCGTATGGATACTTATTTTTAGATTTAAAACCGGCAACAGAAAATGTTTTAAGAGTTCGACAGTGTATTTTCCCCGATGACGATCAGTTGTTTGTATATTCTTAAAAAGGATGCTTGTATAGGATATTAAAAATGTCTAGAAACATCGAAAGAAATAAAGTATCGTTGGAATTTTTACACATTTCATCACCAAAAGTAATCTCTATTATTATTAAAAATGCTAGCATTTCGCTTTTACACGCAATGAGTGAGATCGCGTATAATACGTTGTTGAGAAGCAAGGGGAAGCAAAATTTTCTTAAAAAGCTTGCAAGCAAGAAATTGTCAGCTTCTAGGAAACGTAAACTCTTAAAACCCAATATCGTGAAAACTCTAACGCGTTTTTACAAAAACATTATGGCACGTAAGATGGCAGTTGTACCTGTAAGCTGGTTGGATATTATTAGAAACAGTGGTTTGCAAGATAAAGAACCAATAAAAAACGAATTGGATATTTATGAAACTCGAGAAAAACAGATTTGTCACTTATGTTTCCGAAAAATTTACGTAGTAAAGCTAAACTGATGTTAAATAGCATTAAAGATTTAAAATTAAATGCAAACAATCAAATAATTTACCCAGATAAAACTATTGGATCAAACATTTTTGATTTAGTAAAGTATTTTACTTCTGATATCAACTTTTCTCCCCCACGACCGCTAGATTCAGATAAATTTGAAGCGCTTCTGCGAGGAGTACCGTTAGCAGCGTTTGGTAGAGGTAGAAAAGGTAAAGTGGCTGAACAGAAAACCAAGTGGAGAACTGTGTGGGGGTGATATTCTTAAAAAGAACCATCGCATAGTATATAAGCAGCTTCAATCGTTATTATTTTCATTCTGCAGTCATGGAGCATACTAAGTACTGTGTTAGCACCGATGGAAAACAGCTTGTTTTATTCCGATCTGGTTGGAGCATATTCAGTAACTTTAATATTGGATACATTACAATAAATGGAGTCAAATACAGTTGCGTCGAACAATGGTATCAAAGCGAGAAGGCTCGTTACTTCAACGATGAGCTGTCATACTACCATATTATGAACTCTTATAAACCGTCTATACACAAAAAACTTGGACAACAAATAACCAACTTCGATATCGTAGAATGGATAAAGAATAATCATGCTGTGAAAGTGATGAAAGTGGGGCTGCAGGCGAAATTCCAACAGCATCCACACGTGCGAGCTGCGATGATGGCAACGGACGACGCGATAATAGTGGAGGCATCGGAATGGGACTACTACTGGGGCATGGGAAAAAGCGTATACGACGCAAACGTTCAGGATATGGAAGAATGGAAGGGACTGAACAAACTGGGTTGACTATGGATGGAAATTCGAGAAGAAAACAAATGATAACAAATATGACAATAACATCAGACATTGGATGCAACGTTGATTTGTTATATCTATCTTGTGCACTTGATAATTTTGACTTTGATATTTTACGATTTAATGGTGGAATAAGGAAATTCAAACCGAGGGGAACGATTTTACTGTTTGCCAATGGAAAGCTAGTAGTAGTGGGGTGAAGTCAGAAGATGAAGCAAAATTAATTTTATATATAGTTTACGAAAAATTAAACGAATTAGTATATTCATGCATTCGAAAATTTGATGTACAACTTAAAATGGTGTTGGAATGTTGAAACGTGGATTTAACTTAAATTTACCTTTCGTCTATGAAAGTCTGAGATCCAAATACACTGTAATGTATGAAACCGAGCTGCATAATAGTATGAAACTTAAGATTGAGAAGGGTGTGTGTTTGATTTATGGGAGTGGGAATGTAGTTATAACCGGTTGTAAGTGTTTAAATGATTTCTATTTGTCTTGCAATACTGTATATCATATCCTTAAAAGACTTTAATAAAATGTAATCAACAATCATGGAAGTTGTAGTTGTATGCAATCTGAGCGAACCGGTTGTTGAGTTTCCGACAGCATTTTGCGCTACAAAAGTTTAAGTACTGGATGTTCAACTTCCCACCAAATACAAAAATATTGAGGGTGGTATTGTTGAATATTTCACAAATAAATGTTGGAAACGGTTTACTGTTGGTAAAGGCTACTACAATATCAACAATTTGTTATCTTACCTAAACACATTTAGTCAAGATATTGAGTTTACAGTTGACCCTATCTGTGATCGTGTTAGTGTAAATATGTTAGGTAAGGAAGAAATTAAGATATTTCCAGAAATACAACAATTATTTGGACTCAACGCTTTACACCTGAAAAACGGTAAACATGTTGGAAACAAATGTGTCAACATGCAACATAACAAACCCACGTTTATAATGAGTTCTTTTGTGAAAGAACGAGTAGTAAACGGAAGATATAAACCACTACTGCACGTAATTTCATCTAATGTGAAAAATACAATGAACCTTGATTTAAACAGTTGCATGTTAAAGTTTTTCCGATTTGATGTGCTTGATTCAGAATTTCAAACTGTTGAGTTTTTTCCAAACGCAAAGATGATATTGAGGTTATGGTTTAGTTCTTAAAAAGGATGAATAAATTTAATAAATCGTAGTTTAAAAAATGCTACCTCTATGTTTTAATTCGAGAAAGCTTCTAAAAACTATTCCAATCGTTAAGAAGACGAAAAGTCTTAAAAAGCATCGTAAACTAGCAAAGAAAAAGAAAAATGGCAAACGTATGCGGCGTCGAAAAGTTTAATTGGCGGGGTGATAAATACCCTTTTCAAGACTCAATCATGTCAACACAAATGATTGAAGTCGCTTGTGAAACAACTTTACCGAGCACTGATACAGATGACTCGTTTCGTTTTAAAATTGGTGAAAGTGCATTTGATTTGGTTGATTTATCTGAAATATTTGTATATATTGAATTTCAAATACTGAAAGGTGATGGTAAGGAGATTAAAGATACAGCTCTTAAATTTGCACCATGTAATATGTTCGGGTATGGACTTTTTTCATCAGTTGAGATGAAAATAAATGGAGAACCGATAACCTATAACCAAAAACACTACCCCTGGATGACATACATATTGTATATGTTACATAAGAGTGAGGAACAAAGAAAACAATATTTAGCAGGATGTCTTTACAAACCTGATCAGACATACATGTTTCATGATCTTGAGGATAATGAAGGTTCCATTTATAGAAACGCGTTGACTGCGGTGTCTCAAAAATGTGAGCTTTATTTTCCACTAATTATCGATGCATATTTAACTCCTAAATACCTACCACCAAAAACAAGGTTAGAATTTAAATTTACGCGAAGTACACCATCTCTAATACTGCTGCATGAACCAGCTAATAAATTTCAAATTCGTATCAATGATTTCAAACTCTATATACCTAAAGCACGATTAACAAAAGAAGCTCTTGAAATTCAAAATAGAATTGGGGCAGTTATACTTCCCGCGATAAGATACATTTTATATACATTGTCTGTAAATAAAGGTCTACAAAACGTAGATTGGGCAATTTTTGATGGTGTGTTACCTCGAAGAATATATATTTGGGGAATAACACAGGAAGCGTACCTAGGTGCAGCAAAATCAAACGTGTTTAAGCTAAATCTACCTGATATGAATAGCTTTACATTATTTATGAATGATGATAGACACCCTTGTAATGTCTCACTACCGTGTAAAGCTGCTAATAATATGAGACTGTTTTACAATACATTATACGCGTTAAATGGTAGAAATGAAAATTTGGGACTAACTGAAGTTGGGTTTAGATATGGTGCAGGATATCAAATATTTTGTATAGATTTAAGTAAAGATCACAGTTGTGATTGTAATTATATTTCAAATCCATCAGATGGACAGGTAAGACTATCAATAGATTTTGTAGAGGAGTTGAAACATGCAATTGTGAGTTTTGCAATGGGAGAGTTTACCCCTGAACTACATAAAAAAAGGAAGTGTCTTGGAATAAAATTTCTTAAAAGGAATGAATCCCATTGTATAACAACCATGGATAAACGCATAATTTTATTATGTTGTGCACTATTTATAGCTACTATTGTTGAAACTGTTTTATTATGCTTAAATAACAAACTGTCAAAGCAAGAAAACAAAACTCTGTGCTACGATGATTGGACAAATGGGCCAAGCAAAAAGTGGAATCCTGGAAAAGGTTATTATATAATTTGGATAAATAAATCTTTATCCAACGTACATTTCAACGTTCATCTCAAACCACCGCAAAACCTTAAATGGAGCTCGAAAATGGTATATCTCTTTGATGTCTTTGAACATATATTCAACAACCTATCAATACCATACCATTACGGATTGATACTTGCGCGAGCTGTTGGTATCTATCGTGGATACACATTTAGTAATTGCTACATGGGAGCTAGATTTATGAAGCATCTAGCAACGTATGATTTGGATAAAGTACTTCGTCAGCGATACGTTGGAATCAACATTCTTCAAGCTTACGATGGATAATTATCTTCATGATGAGATTGCGTATTGGCAGTCAAAGGTGGATGAATTTTATCGTGAGTGTGAGGCTAGTGGTGACTTCATAGATGGACGTTCGCAGGAAGAAGAAACGCTGATGGCGCTAATACGAAAACGTACAGCGGTGCTCACAGCTGCGGAATTTGTGAAGAAAGAAATGAAGAAAGGACAATCATTTGAACATTCAATGTATAAACTGTCGTTGATATATCCCTGCATTGTTGTTGAATATAACTGTGATATTGTACAATGTATAAATTGTAATTGATTGTATAATTTATCATTGTTTGTATTAAATAAAATGAAAAAAACGTAACGGTAGCCTATAACCGTCTGATGAGGTCCTTGGTCCGGCCGAAACGTTTTTTCAAACATCGTAATTTTGATATTTCAACCTATCTGACTATATATGAGGAACACCGATTCCACTGAGTGTAGCTGGGACATGCTGAGCAAGTATCGAAGTTTACCTGCTTAGAATGTTTCAGTTTTAACACTTTATTAAGAAAAAATATAACATTAATACATATAGTTATAACAACTCAATTTTTCACGAATAATATTGTACAACTTTTCATTGTATTCAATGTTTATCATTTTACAAGCATCTTTAATGTCCTGCTTGCAGTATCGCGAAGAATGCTTGCAGCCACCAGCTTGAGCGTGAAGTCGTTGCCCAGGATCCTCGTAATAACATGCGTCGCATTCGTCTTTGTACTGTTTATGGAGCTTCTCGAGCACTCGTTCAGCTTGTTGTAATTGTTGGAACTGAATTCGCTGGAAGATGCGATCCCAAACCAGCTTCTGCACCTACATCACATCGATGCAGATGATCGAACAGAGGACACTCCAGAATTCGTTCTCGATGATCAGGTGCGGATCTTCACAGCGATCGAAATCGATCCGCTCGTAGACCACATCCGCCAGTCGTTGCGCGTCCGCTCGTCGATCGAGCTCGTTGTCGAGTTGATCTTCGAAGGCATCGCTGGTTGTTGGACCGTCGCTGACAAGCGAATCACCGCCACCAAGCAGCGCATCGTCACCATTAAACAGCGGATCGTCGCCGTTGAGCAGCAGATTGTCGTCGTTGAATAACGCATCGTCGTTTAACAACGGATTGTCACCGTTGAGCAGCGCATTGAGCAGCGGATTGTCGTTGAGCAGCACGTCGTCGACCAATACATCCGAATTACCAACAGACTGTGTGAAAGCCATGATGAAACTTGAGCGTAAAAATGAAACTTGAAAAGTGGAACCAAAACCAGTGAAGTCTTCGTTAAATAACCAATGTCATACCAGTATCATATGTCAACCCCACAGGCCCCACACCATCGATATTTACCCCACACAAGTCAAAGACCCCACATACTACCCCACAGGATATGCAGTAATGACAACATTGCGACGCGTATCCATCACAACCCGGATTCGATCAGTATCTCCAGATTTGCGACAGTTTCCTATAATGTTTTCAAACCGCCTCTCCACCACCACCCGGTTATTATTACTAATTATGGTTTTATCAGGTTTGTTAATAGTTTTATTAATTAATTTAATAATTGTATATTGTGAAATATAAAAATATGATCCATCCCCTGACGAACCATGTTTTTCAAATACGTGTGGGGTTATAAACATCTTTAAGAATATGTCACAACTGATATATATATCCCACATGTGGTTATTGAGTTAGCAATATATATAATAATAATAATAATAATAATTTTTATTACCGACACCAACAGACGGCTCAGATGGTCAGCTCAGGAAATCCATCATTCGCCTCCATCTGATGATTCAAGGTTTACCGCCTTTTGATTGCCGATTACAACAACCGATAATAATAACAACGAAAACAAAATGTTTTACAAAATGTTTTACAGTTTCGATTGGATATCATGAGACGGTATCTTGTCGGTTTCTAACACTGCAAACGCTTCACCGTGGAGCATCCGCTTTATCAGTCTGCAAACAATATTTGGCACAACGAAGAAGGCGAAGTATATAGTGGCACTACAGTATAAACAGCTGACACTTAAAACCCTGAGTAATCTAGCGGACGATAGAGGACCTTAGGTGGTCACCTAACCCATCGCCCCTTCAGCAAATGATTAAAACTTAATTCGGAAATCTGCTTGTTAAATATCGCAAATGAAGTTGTAACTATTTTTTCGGGGAGTGAATTCCATAAAACAGGAAAACGAAAACGAAATGTGTTTCGCACTAGCTCATTGGTGGAAAAGGGAACTTTTCATTTTAGCCGGTGTGAACGAGGGCCAACATAATCTGCAAAAACAAAAAAGTTGTCAATATCTAACTGTGATTGCTGATGTATTATCTTGTAACCTAATTTGAGATCAGCAAGGATACGACGGTGTTCCAAACTATTGAGATTTAATAACTTAAGCCGTTCAGAGTATTGAAGGTCACGACAACCAGGTAACCTTTTAGTGAATCTACGTTGACCCTTTTCTATAGCCTCAATATCTTTTAAGTAATGAGGGGACCATATTGAGCTACCATATTCTAAGACAGAACGAACATAAGTAATAAACATTTTGACCAGGAAACCCCGATCACGACACTTGAAACTACGAAGAATATTAGCACATATCATGTGTCCCTTCCGAGAAATTTTTGTGCAGTGCAGAGAAAATTTCTGATCATGATTAAGCAGAAAACCAAGATCATTAACGGATTCTGCATGTTCCAATTGGTGCGTTGATAGGTAATAAGTAACACCTGGAAGATACTTACCGAAAACAAAAATCGAACCCTTTTCTAATGACAATGGTAGCTGCCACTCACGAGACCAATTATACACGTTATTCAAATCTGCTTGAAGGCCAGCAGATGTAATAGTATTGCTGGGCACATCTATGAAAATTTTTTCGTCGTCAGCGTACATTAAAATATTACTATGAGTGATTTGTGACGGTAAATCATTTATGTACACTAGAAATAGAAGCGGTCCAAGCACGGAGCCCTGAGGAACCCCGCTGGTAACTGGTGACCGATGTGACAATGCACCGTCAACAAGCACATATTGATTACGACAAGATAAAAAAGCTTGAATCCAGTTTAAAATCCTACCAGTGATTCCCACATTACGTAACTTATGAACAAGCTTTTCGTGACTAACAGTGTCAAACGCTTTTGCAAAATCAATATAGCAAACATGTGTAGATTTTTGGTTCAACTTTGACGTATACCATTAATTAGTAGAAGTTAGAACATTACTTAATGTAGATTTTCTAGGAATAAAACCATGCTGGCACTGGCTGAGAATATTTTCATCGATCATGTATTTCAAAATATGTTGTTTAATGAGACATATATTATATTATATTATATTTATTATATATAATAAATAATAATAATAAAAAATAATACATATATTATATTATATTATATATATTATATTATATTGTATTATTAAAAGACACACACATATATATATATATATATATATATATACGTGTATGGGTCATTAATCAACCACCACACTTGTGTGGGGGACCATGAGTCATCACCCCACCCACTCCACTTGTGTGGAGGGGGCAAAACCCGGGTTTTTTAACTACTCATGTTTAATGTGTCACACATGAAACGAAATTGACGGCTTAGCTTAAAGTATCCGTATCTTAGAATATCTTGCTGGATGAAATAACGACTATTCATTGTCTTTGAAATTATATATCTGTATTAGTGGGATAGAAAGCACCATACAAAATTACTCTTCAATTTTTTTTTGCAAAAAAAGTTTAAAACAACATTAAAGAGTAAGTGCATACTTACTCAATAAATACCGAAGAATGCAACAATCCCGAATGTTGAAATATTGCTGTTATAACAGTTAAAGTATTCTAAATGTTTTCACATATTTGAATGTTTTAAATCTCTATAACTGTAATCGAATGCTATGGGATTGGCTTTCGGGTAAGGAAACCTAAAGAACCTGTTATAGCGCGGTGTTAATACAGGATTTATAGGCGGCTTTCTAGCAATAACCTCAAGGAAATTATAGACGTGTTTAGGCTGAAGCGTTGCGCAATATTCACATGATAGCCTCTAGGCGTACTTCAGGGCAATACGTGTTTTGCACATCAAAAAAGATAATGGGGACCCATAGCGGGGTTTAAGGGTTTTGACTTAAGTGTGGTTACTCATAGTTGTGCACAATTACTAGAAACCCGAACCCCTGCAAAAATTTACCTGCAAATAATTTCACTTTTAAATTTTCCAAAGTGATAACGTTTAATTCAATTTTTTATCCGGCATAAAGCGTGAGCATACTAAACTGCTATGGCACGTTTGTCTATTAAAAAGATATAATTTTGGATGCTCATTGGAAAACCGAAACTCATTGTTTGTTGACAGATTATCTGTCGATTTCGAACCATTTGCAGTCCTTTTCCATATATACATGTTACTACTGTATTTTTTACTTTTATTTTAATACGTGCCCTTGTGGTACTGCATCCACTCGTACCGTCCGGCAGGTAACAGTTTCGAATCCGATCTTTATCACGTCTTACCAAATATTTTAAAATACCAAATATTTAAAAAATTGCATATATGACTTCCTAACACGTTTCTTAGCAGTTATTAATGACATATGAGGCCCGTAATTTCATATCTTATGATCCTGCAATATGAGTAGCGACCACCGACACCCTTGAGATGACAGCTAAAGAAGGTGATGCTTTTTGGTAGCATCCGACTGTAGATACAGTTGTCCACTTTACACTTCCTTTAATATTTACTATACATTATGTATACATTATGTATCATATTTTTAAAAATCTGTAATTTAAGGCGCTATATATTTCGATAAAACGGAATTATTTCAAATAAAATTAAAACCTTATTTTGAGAAATAAAATTACAATAATTGTATAATAGCGTTTGTAATTCTTTTGGGATAAAAACTTGTATATAATTTTGTACATTTTGAAATATTTAATGGGATTGTGTCTGCTTGTTAGGTGCAAAAATTTTGTCAATGGAGTGTCGAGTTCTTTTGATTGCGACCGTATTGCTGATTGCCTTTGCAATTTGCTTAGTAAGAATCTTCTGATATTCAAACATTGTTTGTGTTGTATAAAAAGTTACACATTCTTGATGACTATATTCATAACTGTCAAGCTGTAACATTTCTCAGACTACGAAGTATACCTTGTTGGTGTGCTAGGCAAAATATGTGATGACACTGTCGGGTTCTATTGCCAGGACCTATTAGTGCATGCCAACAAGATTCTATGAAATAGATTCAGCGTAACACTATTTATAATTTATGCGTTTAATTGTTACTAAGCTAAGCATGGGCCGTGCTACCCGAGTAGTGTGTCGGGTTCCTGGATATTACATATTTTATTACTTTAAATTTTTTCACACTATATGAGCAGAAAATGATAGCTTATTAACTTAAGACATGTATGTAGATAACCCAATACGAGGGTTTTGTTAGAGCAGAAAATGATGGCTTATTAACTTAAGACATGTATGTAGATAACCCAATACGAGGGTTTGTCTGAGCAGAAAATGATGGATTATTAACTTAAGGCATGTATGTAGACAACCCAATACGAGGGTTTTGTCTGAGCAGAAAATGATGGCTTATTAACTTAAGACATGTATGTAGATAACCCAATACGAGGGTTTTGTCTGAGCAGAAAATGATGGCTTATTAACTTAAGACATGTATGTAGATAACCCAATACGAGGGTTTTGTCTGAGCAGAAAATGATGGCTTATTAACTTAAGACATGTATGTAGATAACCCAATACGAGGGTTTTGTCTGAGCAGAAAATGATGGCTTATTAACTTAAGACATGTATGTAGATAACCCAATACGAGGGTTTTGTCTGAGCAGAAAGTGATGGCTTGTTAACTTAAGACATGTATGTAGATAATCCAATACGAGGGTTTTGTCTGAGCAGAAAATGATGGCTTATTAACTTAAGACATGTATGTAGATAACCCAATACGAGGGTTTTGTATGAGCAGAAAATGATGGCTTATTAACTTAAGACATGTATGTAGATAACCTAATACGAGGGTTTTGTTTCAGCAGAAAATGATGGCTTATTAACTTAAGACATGTATGTAGATAACCCAATACGAGGGATTTGGCTGAGCAGAAAATGATGGCTTGTTAACTTAAGACATGTATGTAGATAACCCAATACGATGGTTTTGTCTGAGCAGAAAATGATGGCTTATTAACTTAAGACATGTATGTAGATACATGTATGTATGTATCTATATCCAATAAGAGGGTTTTGTCGTTGTAGGACTAGGCTGAATAATCATAGTCATAGATGTCAATCAAGCCCATAGTCAAAAATTGCACCAAACTCATAAACTGCTCAGGCAACCTTTTTCATTCTGAAAGTACAAAGTACTATTAAGACATAAAAGAAACAGCTTGTTATAGGTCGCCGTCAGTTAACCTCAACCCGGGTAGCTATTCTGGTACGCGCGTAGTTCAGTTTGGTGGGTCTACCGGTACCCGGGCAGCAATTAACTACCCGATACCGATGTCTATAGTACGTTTTCATTGAACCGCCGTTCAAAAAAGTGACCATGCAGCGCGCGATACAAAACTAGAATGAGCATACAATACGCCATAAAAGTTAGCGTCGCGTATTTCTTAGGAAACAACAGCTTTACGCAATTAGCTCCATCTTAAAGCATATTCTAAACCAGTTAAAAAACAAAAAACAAGCGATCGCATCAATGCCATTGTAATTTTGATCACTCCATTGTGCCTTATGTGTAGTTGGGTTGCGCCCCAGTAGGACCTTTATTATATCCGCGTTTCTCAAATAATAACGACAACTACAATGTGTCTATTCGTAAGATTCTGTTAGCGATTATATTGGCGTAATTAACTGTTATCTGGAATCTTTGACCTCTGCTAAGACACTGATATTTTTAGATAGCTGTAACCGGCGGGCGGTTCAAACTGCACTGACTCTATTCTTTTGTGAGAAACAATGCTCAAACCCAACTCAAGAAACTTTACTCAAATTTAACAGGCCAGGTGCTTGTTTTAGTTTAAATGTATCAGTATGTTCACAGGTATTTTGTGTAGCATATGTACGTAATATTAAGTCCCTAAAAAGAATCAATTACTGCGGAATGTCTGAGGACGGCAGCGCCCGATTTAATCTTTAGTTTAGTATGAGGCTTACTCCGGCTAACGGTTAGGCATAAGCTTTGTATATCGAGAACGCTACTACCTATATATAGATAGGATTTACTATGCTTTTGTTTGGCGGATTATGACACCATCACATATATTTATATTGGTAGTTAATAAGGGCTGTCGCTCTTTCAAGATCGCCATTTTGCGTTATTTGTTATGTGTGGCCTACAAGCCCACGTCCCACATGTACCCAAGTTATTGCGTAGCTTTCAAACCTGTGCATATTATCGTTCGGATATTAAAACCTATTCAACTTGGTTAAATCGCTTAAAACGCAAAAATACAATAAAAACTGTTCCTTCGTTTGTAAAATCCATACATGCTAAAGGCCCGAGGTTCTAGGGAGAAGCTGGGGTGGGGGTGAGGCTCCATCAGCGACGCCTGCCAGGGACGGGGTCAGCCGGGCGAGGGCAGGAGCAGAATCATACATGTTGAAGGACCGATGTGAGAGTGTGCGGTAGCCGGCACCGCGGGCGGGGGGAGAGGAGCAGAGCAGTGTCGGCCTTAGACCTCCCGGAGGGGTGTGCGCAAGGGGTTAGTTCAGAGGGTAGAATGTCGAAACTTTTTAAAGTCCGTAATTTTCCAACATTTTACTCAATTTCTTTTTTTGCTAATTTTCCCCAGTTTTTGCTAAAATTTTTACTAATTTGTGCCTGTTTTCCTTAATGTTTCCTAATTTTTGACAATTTTCGCGAAACTTTGCTCCTCCAGACAGAGGGGAGACGCAGCGGCGAATTCGGGTCCGAGGGGGCAGGGGCGGTGGAGCGACTTGCCAGAGGGGTCGGCGCTACAGGCTGATAGCATACGGCGCTTCAAGCAAGTGTTGTAACCACATATGAGCATGCAGAATGTCGAAATTATTAAAGTCCATAATTAACCCCATTCTGCCCTATTTTCACTCTATATTTGCAAATTTTCAGCAATTATTGTGAAATGATGCGTAATTTTTGTAAATTATGCCTGTTTTCCCTAATTCTCTCCAGATTTTGTCATTTTTGCAAAGCACTATGGTGCCAGGACGGGGTAGGGGCGTGGCTTATGGAGTCTTTGGGGTCGGGGTATAAAGCCTTCCTGGAAATTCGACGCCTTATGGACGATAATTCCTGCCCCCCATGAGTTTAGATGGCAAAAGCGTTTGCAGCTGAAGCACAAAAATAAGCCCTTTTGTCTATGTATCAGTGAAATTCAAATTTCCAGCACATTCAGCCGATTAAATACACATCACAATCGTTAGATTTAATGCTATAGTGATTACCATGGTGTAATCTGAACTACATAGTGTTTTACCTTGAGCCCTAAACACACATATATATTCTTAATTGGTGTAGCTCAAAGGAGTACAAAAGACACACAAAACGTTTGTGTCGTCGATTACTGTTCTGGCGTTTCGATACCTTGTGTAGTGGCTATTTCGCAATCATTGCTTTCAAAACAGTATGAGAAAGGCATCATTGCCATTTCCAACATGTGGCCTTGAAATTGCACTCATTGAGATTTATTGCAACTTTTTCGTTTACGAAACACGGTAAAAGCACATAATTTTATTTTATTAATACTGATTTCCATTGCATGTTAAATATACTCGAACAAATCTGTGATTTTCAGTTTGTCTCGTTTTCAGTTGGAAAGAGCAAGAGGTCTCGATCAGTCAGATATGCAAAGTACATATTGAATTTTAATTACATAGGGACTGTGCAATGCTATCCAAATTGATGCTTAATATTGTGACGGAATACGGTAGAAATGTCACTGTCTAGCGGCAAGGACAAACACTATATATAGCTACCAATATTTTAGTTTGAAAACCAGGAAGATGAATCTAATAGTGATATCGTTAGAACCGTACTTAGACGGAGACATCGTCGCAATCGTGTAGTTGCTGGCAGTGCAGCAGCAAGGGCACAAGAAAGGCGTGAGGAGGCTAGGAAACGAGCGGAAGAACGCAAACGACGCAGGGAATGCAGGGTACACGCAGCCAGAAGTAAAGCAAAGGGAGGAGGAAAAGGACGAAAGGCGTCGAAATCGGATGGCATAAATTGCGAAATCGAAGGACCAGACGAAGGCGACAACACCATGCCTCCACTGCCGAAAATGCCACGCGGAGCTCTCGGAGTACAAAATTTTATCGACGGGGAAAAATCAACGCTCAAAGACATTGTTGACATGAGCCGTTTTGTTGATCCGATTCCGAAATCGGGCAAATTTGAAGGCGATATTGATCTGCGCGGTCGACCAATTTCGTTCTATGTCGACAATATTATCGATGATTCACAAAACAAACGCGTGCAAAAATTTCTTGGGAGACATGTGAAGGACGCACAGTTTACTGCAATCAGAGGTATTCAAATCACAGCAGTCGTATCTTTCATTTTAGAATAGAATACGGAGCACTATGAGGCAGGCATTGTGAATAATTGTGTAGCAGCCGTCCTGCTTCACTAAAGCATTAAATTTTGAACCAATGTAATCATCTCATAGTTTGTTGTCTGAACGTATTGTAACGTGGTTGAGATTGTGCAGGGGTGAAAGATTTTAAAATTCCATGTGTGTGTGATCGGCCGTAACTCAAGAACGACTAAACCGATATTCATGGTCTTCAGCTCATTCAAACCGGCATAATCGATTTACCGGGATTAGGGGTCGAAATGTGGGTTTTTGCCCATTTTACCCCATAGTACCCTTCACGAAAGCAAGGCTAGTTTTATCTTAACTTTCTAATTTTCTCTCTTGTTGGATTTATTTCGTGGTAAAATGATAATTGTCGATGCCTTTTTTGTTTTTCGATTAAGGCTCCGGTTCTGCAGATATGGGGTTTGAGGTAAGGTAACTTGGCAGTTCCTCGACCTAAATTCGATAATTTGTTCCAGCCTCCTGGGTAGCTGTGGAGTTTTCCGGCATGGAAAACTCACTGCCTGTGTTGATTATGCTCTGCGACAAATGGTGCCATGAGTATGGGTGTATGGAACTTCCATGGTTCATCGGTCCACAATTCCAAATTTTATTGTGACGTCCTGATAGACTGATAGCTTGGTATTGTGTGATGTCCACATATAGCATATCGATTTATGCTATCGAGAGCTGATTTGCTGTGTACGCTGATTTACTGTGTAGGTGTACTTATGCTTCACGAGAGCTGATTTACTGTGTAGGTGTACTTATGCTTCACTACGCTCTGCAAATTCGATAGAGTTACTTGTAAATATATGCTGATTAACTACAACACAGAAATTATTGCTGGCCAAAAATATAATATAGGCTGTTTATGCGAAGTTCAAGCTGGTAATAATTTTGCGCAAATAAACTTAAGGTAATCCCACCAACCAACCATCCACGTTTGTAACAATCGATGTCGAATCGCAATTCCTTGTTACAAAAAACACAGAATTGGCAAAATCAAGTCCAAGTGCCAGAAATTTTATACCTTATTGTCAAACAGAATTTTAGTGATTTTCAATTTTTAGAATTTCTGTCGCCAAATGCCTATCAAGTTTACATAAGACTATTAATGTTCACAAATAAATTCGATGCAATTGTAACGTCACAAGCAAAACGACCGTATAGTTACGCCCTTGGTGTTCGCGACCAAAACCTGCTTAATTGAAATTCGACACATATTGGTTCTCAAAACTTGAGTAATTTTAGCCGAATTTTCTCGAATGCAAAAGCTAGATTTCAATCGCAGAGCACTGTGTTCACGAACAGTTTTACAACGGATTCCAATTGATCAAAAAACGTGCCGTAAAAATTCTTATACGAAGCCACAAAAGGGTATGGGTGGTAGGGTCACCTTAAGTTTACTCGCGCATTATTGCTTCTAACTGTATTTTAAATTTTTGTTTGAAAATTTTATATAATCGTCCGCCGTCGGTCTGCATGGCGGGATTAACCTAGCCAATAAAAACCATTAACTCCATAATGCTTCTTTGAAGAGTTTGGTCTATAGGTATATAGATATAAAGTCAAGGCGTTTTAAGCAATCAACTAAGGTCATACATGCCGACGGTCGGTCATGCCGGGGGGGGGGTAGAGGCCCCCTGGCCGGCCAAATTTGTCTAGGGGGGTCGATCTCGTGAGGACCTTTTTTTTTGGTCCTCGCAGCCGGTTAATACTATTATTAACCCTATATGACTCCTACGGCGATGGAGTGTTCCAGTGCTATTTTAGTGCTGAGTTCGTGGTTAACCCACCGTGGACCATAGCAGACATTCAATGTCTAAATCTAGTTAGTATATAAATAAGTATTTCGGTTAACTTTTATTTCAGGGAATGACGTCGTCAACAAAAAGCTTTCCACAAATTTATGCTGCATATGCACCACTAGCAACAAGCAGGCACAATTTGCGCAAGTTTTTGCACTAAGGTCAAGCTTTAAAACTCGGACAGCGGTCAAGTCACCCTCAGGGGAGGGTGAGCTGCGCACCCCCAAGGGGGGTAAAACCAGCCGGGCCTTTCGGCCTCGGGGGGGGGGGGGTCGGGACCTCAGGGGGGGGGGGGTTAACCCCCCCCCCCTACCCCCCCCTCCCCGGCATGTATGACTAAGGTGATAGAAGAGTAGCGGTAGTGGTATTTATTTTAGATTTCACCTTCGCATTGTCTGAAAATTTTGTTTTAATTTGATATTGTAT
This sequence comes from Trileptium ribeirensis, assembly GCA_030248225.1. Taxonomy (NCBI): domain Eukaryota; kingdom Metazoa; phylum Nematoda; class Enoplea; order Enoplida; family Thoracostomopsidae; genus Trileptium; species Trileptium ribeirensis. Next base: position 30,078 of record JASANE010022901.1, read on the forward strand.
GCCATTCAAATGACCTGGAAGCATGCGTGCTTCAGAGGTTTACCGCGTCCTCCCGCTTTATCAATCATGCAATTAGGGTTTCAATTCACGTCTATATTTTTTGGGTTTTTAGTAGTTTGTTTTGCAGCAAATATATTCATGACCGCATGACATATAGACAAATAATGAAATTAGCAGATCACCAATTTTTACATCGTTTATACACTTTTAGCTTCGAAAAGAATTTTACGGAAACATATTGTCCATTTTTATATGAACTGGTGCTTCACCGGTGAAAATGCAACATTTACCAAGCTAAATTATACAAGGTGGAGCTCGAAATTTTGTGAGGCGGCCAAGACCAGGAGCACTCGCTTCACACCAAGTGGAAGTTAAATTCCACAAAGACAGGCCTTCAAGAAAAAGTGAGCAATAAATCATTTTGCTTTAGTAATTATGAAATATACATCTTTTGAAATGTCTTAACTCAAGGCTATTGACCTCAACGACTTTGCGTAATCGTCACACTAATTTCATACGAGCACAGTGTATAGACTGAATATTGTTAAATATGAGACACATTGCAAAATGTTTCTTAAACAGTGGAAACCCAACAGTTCCCGCGAAAAATTTAGTTAACATTATTTGAAAAGGGAAACAAACAAAAACGAGGCCTAAAAGCTAAATCCGAGGTTTCCTACACTCTATGAGGTTTTTCTTTTAGCCCTATTACTAAACATGTCACTTTAGAAGATATCTCTATAACATTAGCGCTGTTCGGCTGAGCTCGATGGCGTGGTTTAGAAAATGTTTCGTCAGATCATATTTATGAATTTTTTATTTTTCGGGTCCCAGTGTTACCGAAAATAGGTTCCGAAAAACGTTTTTCTAAATAAATGTATTACTTTGTAGCAGTTCGAACCGCATTGGAGTGTCAAAATCACGGGAATCCGTTGTGTGTATTTATTTGAAGTGAATGCCTAAGTATGATAAGATTTGATTTTAAGTAAGATTGCCAACTTGGCCCGAATGCTGTATAAAATTATGTATTTACTAAACAAATATTTTCGTAAATTTTCGATACCATCGATCGATCAAAATATCGGAAGGAAAACGCGGTACATATGTAATGAGGAAATAGAAATTCTTTGTCATTAGAATGGTATTAATGGCCCATTTTCTTAACTGCCTCGTTCGACTGAGTCGAATGGTACCATAATTAATAGCCGCGTCTCTCAAAATTTATGATGAATTTCGACTGAAGGCGACTGAACGAAAAGATCCTAGCTAAGTAATAACAACCAGCACGGATAATCGCTACAAGATATGACTCATAAACGGATGAAAATACGCTTGAACCGTCGGCGTCTCACGTTTAGCTCTGATATAGCGAAAAGCTGTAAAAAGCACAACGTAGGATAATATGTTTGCTACAAAATAGGGTTTTATATTTTGGGTTAGCATTCTTTTTCTATAAGCCTTTTAATTGAGTACAAAAATAGTGTATTTTAGTATTAATATTTATAAGATACAATTTCTCCCAATTTTTATCATTATTCCCAAGTTTTTCTCATATTTTCACCAATTTTAGCTATATTTTGTCAATGTTTACTAAGTTTTTTTTTCAGTTTTTGTCGATTCTCGCAAATTTTCCACGGTTGTGGTAGCGTGATAATATTTCACAATAGATAATAATATGGCTTGAGGGGTTTCGACTTTCGGGGGTGGGAACACCTCTATCTTCCAGTGGACACCTATGACCAGAGCTCAACGATAGCTGAAAATACTCATATTTAAACTACTCTTGAGGCATGCTGCTTAAAAACAAAAAAGAGATGATTATAGCTTTGTAACAAACGTAGCACGATGTTATTCTGGCAGTTCATTTTGCCCGAACAGGTGCATTTATTTTATGCAAGGATTTTGTTGATGGTTGGGTGCATTCAAAAATTGGCAAGAGCAACCTCAAAACTGTAGTGTGAGCTCGAGAGAGGTTTTTGGATTCATACATTTTCAAATGGTGACATGAATGGTGATCACGTATGTGCAAATATTTGCACGCTACTCGTCAGGCTTTACGATTAATGTGCAACTTGCGAATATAGTTTTTTTAATTTTGTTTTAGGACAACACTTTCGATGGGATAATGCGATAATACCGTATAAAATATCTGGCAGTTTTAGTCAATACGAACGTGGCATTATTGCCTCAGCAATAGCAGCGTATCATTCCCAAACCTGTATTCAATGGGTAGGTGGTGTCAGTGACAACTTATAGAAACACGATAAACTGAATAAAGGTGGGTTCACACGTTCAAACTTTTTGATCTCAAAATTTGATTTTAATTTTTATCAACATCAAAATTTTACTGCGATTTTTGATGGAAATATCTGGCAAAGTTGAGATCAAAGTTTTTTCAACAATATATTTTTCTTCCATTATTGGTTAAAGCAACATCATACAAACGTTTGAACAATGTTCAAAAGCACAAATTCATTAAAATGCATAAATGCTCTAAATATTGAATTGAAACTTGAGATTAAATTTTGACCAAAACGTTTGACCGTATGAACGGTGTTTTGAGATTTTGTCTGACTGTTTTTTAAGACTACAAGTTACACTGAATGGTCCCAAATTTTTTTATGAATCCGACCGCTGTTGCCTGCTTTACCAAGTGAAAATCCCATGAAGAATATGTGTCAAAAGCATTGGAAACATGTAAAGTGAACTAAAGTTTGTCACTTTATTTGATCACCCGTTTCGCAGCATACCCGGTCAGATTAGCAAAAGCACGATCCGTGATTCTATGCTAACTTCGGGAAGCAGTTTCCATCAATGCCATGAATGATCACTAACAGACCAACGATGGATACAGCTTGTTAACAGTAATACTACCATAGTAGTAAACTCGCGAAGCAAGGGGGAAAAAGCGAATGTGCCTAACATGCACTTAGCGACCATTGAGTCGTTCCAAGCTCAGATTTGTGAGCCGCATGATTGCAATTATACACCAGTAATAATTTAAGAGCAATTTACCGGTCATCTTAATTACATATCGAAATACTAGAACTCTTCATTCCTTTTTTCGGTGACCAAAAACGAAAGCTTTTGAGATGTTCACAACTCACAAATTTTGAACAAAATAATGATTTGAAGAGCGATTTTTACGCTAATTTCTTTTATCCTGTTCAGCAACTCCGAAAACGCATGGACACATTTTAATGACCAATATACTAAACACCGCATAGGGTCCAAATTTCGAGACCCTACTCGACAATTCGACAAATCGTAGAACCGATTATCTACGACCTGTCTACAGTCTCTCAAGATGCATATTCCGTATGCGCAGCACAAATTATCCGGAAAGGAAACAGTAAAAGTTGTGTCAAAATATGTGTTCGCGTACCAGTATATTTTACGCTGTACTTATACCTATAGCATATATATCTACTGCATGAGCGTTATCAGTCATTACAGATGGATCCACCAAAACTTAGGTTGGTATTGTGCAAAATTTTGTACTACAATTAGATAGAAAATGATATGATAGGACACTTCCGGTGTATCGCTGAACCCAAATTTGAGCCGACGAGAAGACCAGACTCGACCGTCCTGAACTGAAACGACCTGGGGCCGCTCCGACTGCGGTTTCTACTACATACATCTGTATAGAAAAGTGGCAAAATTTGACTATTTTTGGTGCCAAAATCTATCAAAGTTTGCTTCAGACCCGTTCCGCATGGTTAATAGCACGATCGTAGGATTAAAACAATGAAATAAATGTGTTTATTTTTTAATTTGGCTCTTAGCTCCAAAAAACGCTGTTCTAACAAAGAATTCATAAAAGAAAATTTATATCTCTTGATGAAATGGTTTTGACACCGCACGCAATACTTACAGCGATTTTATCATGAGAGAGAAAAAAGAGCAATCGACGCGACACGTCATGATTGCTGATAATAACGGTGATTTTTTGTGGGGGCATAAGGTGAATGCATGCTATGTCGGTCTCAATATATTAAGCTCAAACATCAGCCTTGCCCTAAACTATGGATTCTATACGCGCTATATAATAAGCCTAGATCGTAGGGCTGCGCATCATAACTTGAAACACTAAGCTGTTGTTTTTCTAACGATATAGTTCTTTTTCTAACGATATAACGTTTGGTCCCTAAACATGGCATGGGTCACAATAAATAATAGTTGCAGCAAAACTGTTTATAAATGAAAAGCTTTCTGATTTTGATGAATATTGTTGATATATTTTGCGCTTTTTGTGTATTCAGGTTAAATGTTCTTTTAAAATATATACGCAAAGCATTTATACACAAACGAATAATAACTAAAGGTGGCCAAAAACTAATATAGGGTCAGTAAAGGTTCGAGTCTACATACCTAAACAAAAACTAGGTAATGGCCCTTATCGCAACAATATTACAGCGCAGCCACTGTTTAAAGCACCTTAGATAGTGATTACCCAACTGCAAAATAATTCGGCTCTGCGGTCAGTTTTCTCATGTTAAAGGTCTCATCATAGTTTGTCACCATTACACCCGTTTCATAAAATCTCCGTGTGAATCGTATACTAGAGATTTTTTCAATTTTCTTCATGAACAGGGAACACTTAATACTATTTTTATATATTTTTCGAAAGTTTAGTTATATACATTGTATTTCAATTGTATATACTTTAGAGCATATATGCCGAAGCAGGGGCACAGGAGGCTACTCTTTCCCTGAGGCCTCGCCTCCCTTAAAGCACCTTAGATTGTGATTACCCAACTGCAAAATAATTCGGCTCTGCGGTCGGTTTTCTCATGTTAAAAGTGTCATCAAAGTCTGTCACCATTACACCCGTTTCTCCCGTTTTCTTATGTTAATAGTCTTCCCTGAGGCCTCGCCTCCCTTAAAGCACCTTAGATTCTGATTACCCAACTGCAAAATAATTCGGCTCTGCGGTCGGTTTTCTCATGTTAAAAGTCTCATCATAGTTTGTCACCATTACACCTGTTTCATAAAATCTCCTGAGGCCTCGCCTCCCTTAGAGCACCTTAGATTGTGATTACCCAACTGCAAAATAATTCGGCTCTGCGGTCGGTTTTCTCATGTTAAAAGTATCATCAAAGTTTGTCACCATTACATCCGTTTCTCCCGTTTTCTCATGTTAAAAGTCTTCCCTGAGGCCTCGCCTCCCTTAGAGCACCTTAGATTGTGATTACCCAACTGCAAAATAATTCGGCTCTGCGGTCGGTTTTCTCATGTATATACTTTAGAGCATATATGCCGAAGCAGGGGCACAGGAGGCTACTCTTTCCCTGAGGCCTCGCCTCCCTTAAAGCACCTTAGATTGTGATTACCCAACTGCAAAATAATTCGGCTCTGCGGTCGGTTTTCTCATGTTAAAAGTCTCATCATAGTTTGTCACCATTACAACCGTTTCATAAAATCTCCGTGTGAATCGTATACCAGAGATTTTTTCAATTTTCTTCATGAACAGGGAACACTTAATACTATTTTTACATATTTTTCAAAATTTTAGTTATATACTTTGTATTTCAATTGTATATACTTTAGAGCATATATGCCGAAGCAGGGGCACAGGAGGCTACTCTTTCCCTGAGGCGTCGCATGCTTTTCCCGAGGCCCTGATCTATCGCTAAGTGTACCACCTTATCTCCCCTGGTACGCCGCACTCTTCCTCCTGGTGCGCCGCACCGATGCCATGATGCGTCATTCTCCCAGTGCGCCTAGGGCGAGCGGGAAATTTTAGCAATCATCTTCAAAAATTGGCTGAAAATTGGCAAAAACGGATGTAAAATTAGCAAAATGAAGGAGGGGAGGTCATCAATCAACTCGTTTCAGCACCCCTGGAGGGGAAGACCTCCCACTAAGGGTCTCTACTCCTCCGTAAGATGACCTCACTCCCCGTCCGCCGAACCCAGTTACCCCCTGTGGACGTAGCAGCGTCGGCATGCACGGCTTTAGGATCCGTTTCGTAGATGCAAAAATATATCACAAAGCCATCGCTTTGCCATTTTGAATTTTTTGGACTATGATTATAAACGGCAAGCGGCCATGTGGTGTTGGTTCGAATGACATTTCTGTTGACATTATAGAATTCTCTAAAACTTCGTGTTATAAAAATTATCTGTAAGCTTATGAAGATACTGATGTGTTTGTCGATTTTTGCTTATTACTGACTGGTTGGTTCGTTGAGACGATTGGATTACACTATGTGTGAACTTTTTCAAATCGGAGGAGTTGGTGGCCTGGCATTACAGTGCATTTCAGATTCCCTCTGGTAGGAAACGTTTGTCCTCCGTTTCGTGAAACCTCACAGAATTTCGGGATTCGCTATTTTTAATTTTCCTTGATAAATTTTTCCTACAGGTGCACCACCTGTTCAACCAAAAAAATAAGTTTTCCTGATATTTAATGCTTTTTAAACATATTTATTTGCAATCAAACTTTTATATAAGCTGCTATGGTCCGCTAATATTTGCGGAAATACATTTGACTTTAGTCTAAAGTTCGATACCTATCTATTTATCATTAATTGGATACAACGTTATAGTAAGCCTTTTTGATTTACCTTTTATTAGCGTCATGTTAATCTCATTGTGTTTCTTTACGTTATACACCCACTTGCCGGATCAAAAATACCGAAAATGCTAGAAGGGGAGGTACCGGCGGGGTATGAACTCACAACCTTTCGATCTGTATTACGGCACGCTAAAACATTAAACTACCTCGTCATAAGCATGTACTGCATTACATTGTGGTCGATTAAACCTTGGTGCACCTTTCATAAATAGGTTTGAAATGTTATGACGTGTTTACGATAAGTTGAGTGCAGCCTGACTTACTCTTGTCCGGCTACCAAACTGGATTCATTGTACTTTGCTATAGCACTAGCTAGCTATATTTGCAGCCATATGTAGCTCTCTGGATAATCTGTCTAGCCTAGGATGACTATATAGTTCAGACTATAGTGTCGTGACGCGCTGATTTATGCGGTTAATATTTTGATTTTTATACTATAACTGTAGAAATTTTAATTTTATAAGTTGCCGAGGCGGGAAATTCAAATTTGGCAGCGCCAGATTCCAATTTTGGAGAAGTATATACAATTCTTGACAGACGCCAAGATAAGAAATTCAAATTTTGGTGCGTGTTTTAGCTATATTCGGAGGAGACTCTATCGGACAAAATTCATAACCAGCGTAGACTGGTCATGCAAAACTCGCAGTCAAGTAAGACTCCTCTAGTTGTCCGGAGTGTGAAGAAAAGCTTATGCGGAAATATTGCGCGCCCCATGAGACTGTTGGACAACTTAGAATCATTTTCCACACAACTTAACTTAAGCGCCCCATTACAGATATCCTAATTATAAAAGCAAACTAGAGTGTGCAGAACGTAACTGATTGCCAAAATTGCAATAATTAAAACGGCAAGTTTGCTACTAGAATTTCCCGGAAACGATATATTTCTGGAAAAACAATTTGGATGACAGTATATGTCTTATTCCATGCACTTTTCTTCTTTGTTTAACTCATCAAATCATAAAGATTATTACAATACTTATTTTGTTTATTCCGAACTCGGGGAAATAACTAAGTTTTGCTATTATGTTGAGTAAACGCAACGGTTATATTTGTGTTTAGTTATTATCGTTAATTTTAATGTTTAATTATATTATACCAATCTATATATATATCGTGCACATTCATTTGCTGTCAAATAATGTTATTTCAGGTTCCACACACAAATCAACGAAATTATGTCGATATTATAAAAGGAAACGGATGCTATTCGTCGGTCGGTCGAATTGGTGGACGACAGACATTGTCGCTCGGTACGTTTCCCGTTTCAATACGAACATTAATTAAAGAACCCAAAACAAACAAAAACCAAATGTATAAAACAAGGCCCCTTCAGACATGTACGCGAAACCACTGTGCGTATTCGGCGCAACTTCAACCATTGTACTTCCAATGTGTGCTAGGCGGGCCGAATGTATATGTGACGTCGCACACCAATGCTATGTACAGCAAAAATCTGATACAATATTATAAAAATAAGTAAATGTATCCACTTTCGTAGACAATCCTAGGTTTCCTTCGTTTAGACATCACCGCGAGTCGAACGGCACTTTTTTGTCCTAGAAACACGGAACACTGGGTAATCACTTTTACCTACCGCATATATCATTCTTAAATGCCGAGCACCAGAGCTTTGGTATGACACGATAAAGGTAGAACACGCTACTACCGCCTTGCCACTAGGACGCGGAAGCGGTACATGTTTTATATACTCGCATATATTCATACATGCTCATAGGAAGTGTAGGGAGATACCCCGCTAAGGCTTCGACCAGCACTTTTTCCGCGGCATCGGTTACTCCCTGTCAGGCGTATTAGCTGCAGGTACCGCACACACTGGTGCCGCAGCCGTCGTTGCCCCCTGGCAGCCTCCCTCTCCTGCCGACCGGCTTACCCTCCTTAGAAGGCCGAACTATCCCCTGGACTTCGGACCTCGGTCCATGTATGTATACAATATAGATTTACTATTTTGAACATACTTCACGTTTATATTTACGCAATAACGTTGTTATCTACATAATTAATTACGAATACATTTATTAAAATTGTTTCAGGTAGAAATTGTGTTATAAAAGGGATTGTAATTCATGAATTGATGCACACGGCTGGTTTCTTTCATGAGCAGTCGCGTACTGATCGCAACAACTACGTTACCGTGATGTGGGAAAATATGTATAGCGGTGTCGAGGGTAATTTTGCACGCATGTCGGTGCAAAAAATTGACGACTTGGGCCTGGGCTATGATTATGGCTCCATTATGCATTATGGAAAATATTATTTTAGCAAGTAAGTTATAACTATATACCCATTAAGTTATGCAAGCTAAAATTATTTAAAATCTAAATCGTCTAAAACAAGACAAAGCAACATTAAAAACGACACCGTTTAACATAACACATTTCCAACCTGCGTAGTCAACGCCTTATAAGTCATAGACGGTTCATGATCATATATCGCCGAACTTTCATAACTTATTGCTGATTCGCAGAATAATGCGCCCATCTACTCAAAAATTTAAAAATTTTTGTTACATATGACATGTCGTACGTAACCAGTGTTACATACGACATGTCGCATGTAACACTGGTACAAAGAACTCTACGAACCTCTACTCCAGTTTGATATCGGTGCCCCCGTCCAGTTTTATATTGGTGCTACCTCCAGTCTGATATTGGTGCACTTTCCATGATATTGGTGTCCCCTTCAATTTGATATTGGTGCCACCCTCCAGTTTGATATTGGTGCCCCCCAAGTTTGATATTGGCTCACCGCTTCATTTTGATATTGGTGCCCCCTCCAATTTGATATTGCTGCACTTTCACGAGTTTGATATTGGTGCCTCCACGAGTTTGATATTGGTGGCCCTCCAGTTTGATACTGGTGTGCCCCTCCATTTTGATATTGGTGTCTCCTCCAGTTATATAGTGGTGGTGCCCCTTCAGGTTGATATTGGTACTTCCTCCAGTTTAGTTTTGATGCCATTTCCAGTTTGATATTGATGCCCCTCCAGCTTGATATTGCCGCCCCCTGCAGTTCGAAATTGGTGCGTCTTCAATTTGATGTTGGTGCCACATCCTGTTTGATAGTAGTTCCGTCCTCCAGTTTGTTAGTTGTTCCCTGTCCAGTTTGACATTGGTGCCCCCTTCCAGTTTTATGTTGGTGCGCCTCCATTTTGATATAGTACCCCCTGCAGTTTGATATATGATGCCCCTCTCCAGTATGATATTGGGGCCCCCTCCAGTTTGATAATGGTGCCCCCTGCAGTTTGATACTGATTTCCCTCTACAGTTTGATATTGGTGTTCCTTCAAGTTTGATAGTTGTGTACCCTCCAGTTTGATAGTAGTTCCCTCCTCCAGTTTGTTAGTGGTGCCCTGTCCAGTTTGACATTGGTGCCCCCTTCTAGTTTTATGTTGGTGCCCCCTCCAGTTTGATATTGGTGTCCCCCTCCAGTTTGATATTGGAGCCCTATCCAGTTTGATATTTGTGCCTCCCTCCAGTTTGATAGTGGTGCCTCCCTCCAGTTTGATAATCGTGTCTCCTACAGTTTTATATTTATGCCCCTCTCAGTTTGATATTGGTGTCCCCACCAGTTCGATTTTGGTGCGCCCTCAAGTTTGATACCGGTGCCCCCCTCCAGTTTGATAGTAGTGCCCACCTCCAGTTTGATAGTGTTGCACCAATATCAAACTGGAAGGGGGCACCTATGTCAAACTGGAGGTGGGCAAAAATATCAAACTGGAAGTGGGCACGAATATCAAAATGGAGATAGCACCAATATCAAACTGGATAGGACATCAATATCAAAATGGAACAAAGTACCAATATCAACCTGCACCGGGCATCAAAATCAACCTGGAGGGGGCACCGCTATTAAACTGGAGGGGGCACCACTATCAAACTGGAGGAGCACCAATATCAAACTGGATGGGAACACCAATATCAAACTGGAGAGGGACACCAATATCAAACTTGAGAAACACCACTATCAAACTGGGAAAGCACCACTATCAAACTGAAGGGGCACCGCCATCAAACTAGTTTTTAAAAAGAACCATTGGACCGGAAGGACGCCGAAGCCATAACTCTATAACCGATCAAAATATACTGGCAGTGTTAAGTTCATCTCGTACAATTCTATGTACCATTGTTACATATGACATGTCGTGTAACATACGACATATTGTATGTAACAAAAATTTTCGAGTAGATGGGCGCATTATTCTGTAAATCAGCAATTATTATGGGAATTGATGAACATTCGATAGCGGGTCAAAAGTTATCGCATGGGAGTAGGGAAAGAAAAATTAAAAAAAGCTTTACGCATTTCAATGCTGGAAAACGCATTATTAGAGCTTTTTTACCCAATTAAAAATCAGAGAATAATAGACAACTATCAAGTATAGGTGCGAACCTGAGCTCAAAGAAATCTCTTTTGGGGTTACAGATGCTTGGGCGTCGAGATACTATGGGAGCATAGTTAACAGTATGGTGGGTTTTTTCCCTAATTTTCTACCCCGCTTCCTACGGAAGGCCGGGGAAGATATGGCGTCTTGAAAGAGAACTATATACCTGTTTTATTCAATGGATTCTGTTAAAAATATGTTAAATATATTCGCATGTTCGTTAGCTTAAATGAAAACGAGGTTGAAGAATCAATTTTATTCAGTTTCGATTCGGAATCATAATAAACACGAAGGTCAAAGCTGTCCGCTTAAATTATCCTATTGGCAGAAATTTTTGGCAAAATTGGTCCAACCCCTCTTGGTGCCGAATGCGATTATCGAGTCCCCACGCGTCTCCATTTGGCACCGAAAGAGCTGTAAACTTTCGCTGAAATTGAGATACATAAAGGAAACATAGGGAACATTTTAACAAAACTTACCGAAAATTAACAAAAATGGGGAAAATTCAGCAAAATGGTTCAAATTATGAAGTTCTACAAATTTCGACAATTTATCTACCTGGTATACACTCTTATACACCAACTGACCCCTTTGTAGGCTGTAAACCTACCTCCCGCCCTCGTGGCACCGGTTACCATTTCCTGAGACTTCGGACCTTGAGTATGCATGGACAGAACATTCGATTGTTGTTATAAAGCTGCTTACAACATTCGAGCGTAACAAATGGAATGTAACAACATTGGCAATGTTGTTACATACAAGCGCTTATGCGGAACAACGTACCAAAAGTGTTACGCAGAAACCGCTTTGCGTAACAACTCACGAAGTTGTTACATACTATTGAATGTAATCTTTCTAAACACACGTGTTTATATGCTGACGATGTCGAGTAAGTGTACTCATTTTTTGTGAACGACACACTACGTAGGACAGTCGTATACCTGTAAACCCATAACATCAACTGAAATATAAATAGAATTAAATCCATGCTACATGTAGATTACCGTTTTCAAGCTCCATTCCATCCTCTAGATAGATAGCACCCTTGTATTGCTACAAAAACGAATAGGTTAACTAACAGCAATGTACTTTGCGCATGATAGTTCAGTACTAAGCTTCAATTCCGGGATAGTTTAAAAATTGTACAATGAGGTATACTCGTCGCTGAGGTCAAATGTGCAAAAAAAAGAGCCAGCGCACCCTAAACTAACACCAATGATGTGGAGGAATTTCTCAAATTTAATTGCAAATAATAAAATTTCAACTGTTAATTCATAAAGTCTTACAGCTATATCGTAACTGGGTAGCGCTATACCTTAAACCCGCGTGTTTAATCTACGAATACACGCAAAAGCAAAACGATTATTGGCATTTTTTTCCAAAGGAATTCTTGGGATCCTCTGAGAATATTTCGATACAACTTAGCTTTAACATGTACGTTAGCCAAATTATAGTTGAGAAAGGGAATCTGTAAAAATTGGAGCTGCAAACATTTGACATATAAGCAATAACAACGAGCACTCGGTATGATTTGTCAGTGACGAAGGTTACAACTATTTGTAGTACCAAAAATGAGTTGTATATACCTGTTCCAAACTTCTATACCATTAATGTAAACTGAACCACAATTCTTAGACAGGTAATTGCTATCGCAAAAGGGGAATTCATTTTACGAGTTTAGCTCAAGTTGAGTCCATAGGTGTAACACCGTATCCTTAATAACAACTTAATGCGGGGTAGGGTTCGAATGGCGTACACCCGGTATAGACTTAGACTTTTGTATATGGTCATATAAGAATCTTCTTAACCTAGGATAAAGCTCTGGCTCTGGCTTAGTATATAGGAGATGGTACAGTACGCATATTGCTTACGTTCCCAACTTGATTTTGGCGTATTTGTTTGATATCTTTTGCTTAGGAATGGAAAACCGACGATCGAGACTAGAAACGGTGAATACATTGGCCAAAGGAATGGTTTTAGCAGCACAGATGTACAAAAATTGAAGCGAATGTATTGTTCTAACTCTGGACGTCGGACAACAACATCGCCTTGTAAGTGTATTGCTTACATACCTAATCACAGCTATAAATGAATCTATCCGTGTGTCCAAATATTGCTTTGTTTCCTAAATAAATATTTCAATTTAGGCTTCAAATAGAACTATTTGGGGCCGTTTTTGCTATGGCACTTCTTCTATATTAAATGATGCTGGCTGTATTCGGCAAGAACCTGCGGTCAAATGCAGTCAACCGTGGGTACGAACTGTTCAGATGCGCCACTATGGACAACGCTGTCATATGAGGATACCTAAATAGTTTTGTTAAAATTCTGATGTACAACTCTTATATAAAAGCATTCTTGCTTGTACATTTGCCCACAAAGACTTATTTTGGGTCAAAGTTGTCATAATATAATTTTGCTTAAAGACAAATGCTGTAATTTGTGTCACGCAGAATGGTATCACCAATATAGCAATTGTCTCATCTAGTTTCAGCCATAATTTGCTAAAAATTATCTGTTTCACCCAAATAATACCACAGAGCCTCCAATTTAATATTTTAAGAAACAGTAAATATGATTATTATTTTAAAATTATTTTAACTTGCAGTTGTTCCAGCATTATTCAAATACCGCAAGACGTAAGTGTTATCACTGGAAAACTGTAGGAGATTTTACTAGGTCTTGTACATTTTTCCAAATCTAGCAAAAATGTATTACAGGAATATGAACAGTCATTTTGCGTCAAATGATAGGTAAGGTAACATTATGAAACTATAACGGTAATTCCATAAAAGCACTTTTCAGATACTTGACTTGTTGACTGATCACGATTGTGATTTATTGTTGAAAAGGAAACTATTTACTTCTATTTACACATTATGAAATATCGAATTTTATGCAGATAACATAGTTTTAATAAATAGATAAGTTAATATTTTACAAAGCTATATATTTTTAACCTGTCTGTGTTATGATAACTTATTTCCTACCGTATTTGCACCGTGTAATAATACCAATAGTGCAAGAGTCCACGATGGATTCATAAACATGAGTATGATACTTTAGTTTTACTACATAATATTCGTTGTAGGACGAAACGATCGTTCTTTGCTTCATGCGTCACACTTTTAGTGGGGAATGCAAATTTCCCCCTGTTGTCTTGCATCACTCCGTCTAAATTTCGATGTATCTATCCCAACTTTTGCTACAAATTTGAATACTAAATAAAAAAAATTGGTTTAGTATATAAATTTTTGGAATATTAGTTTGGGACACAGGACCAAAGTCACCAGTCAAGAAGTATGTTGTGGGGGAGGTTGGACAAAAACTGGAAACAGTCCCCGTGTATAAAAATCGTCCGTATTATCCTACGATCTACATAATATACTGTTAATTGTCAATCATAGACTTTTGATGATATTCAGTTCGTTTTAATAACCACGTCCTATTGTTTATGTTTCAGCTTCTAACTGTAACGACATTAGCCCTCACTGTGAATATTGGAGCGACCATGGCGAATGTGAACGCTACAAAGGATTCATGGGAAAATACTGCCGTAAATCGTGTAACGTCGACGGGTGCAACGGGAACGGAAGCGGTGACTGCATTAATGATCATCGATATTGTGATTATTGGTCGAGTAAAGGAGAATGCCGAAACTATCATGGCTATATGAGCCGATATTGCCGGAAAGCATGCGGGTTTTGCTAAAAGAAACAGAAACTCTAACTTGTATATGTTTGTATTAAAACTGCAATAATTTAAAATTACATAGCAAATAAAGGATTGAAAACTTAATTTCTAATTGTCACATTGGCATAAACTTTTGTAAAATTGATAAGGAGTCCATATTATAATACCATCGTCATTTTGAGCTGTTGTACCTTTTTAGTTTAGTTTGTTTTAGTTTATTTAAATAAGAAATTCTTCTATCTTTAACAAAGCAATACAAGGTTCACAATGTATACGCAAGTCAACACGCTGCAAATTATGGCAGTTACGATTTTGCGAAAATGGAAATTTTTTATAATTATAATGTATATGTATATATACTGGATTCCCTCGTTGTAACACACTGGATTCCCTAGTTTATTAGATTAAATGGTTTCATGGACATCTTCAATCTATTGACCACATAATATAGCTGACAAAAAGTATTTTAAGAATGCTTGTAAGCAGAATGAAATCAGTATGCAAAGAAATGAATAGAACGAAATCAGGATGCAAAGAATTTAGTGATTATGATGTTTCCACAATATACAAGCTCATGATAGAGCCTCATCGTTCTTGTAATATACATATACATAGGAAACTTAAGAAGGACTCAACCACGTTGTAGAGTAAATGTTAACATCTTATACGGAATTTGGTTGACTATCAAATTTTATTACTTAAACTGTTAGCTAGTTGCTGTATAACAGCAACTTAACCAACAAGCCGTTGGTCTAAAACATGTAGTTTTGGCAATATTATGGTATCATAAAGCGCCAATGCGGTTTGTATCATTACTGCAGGTAAGTTATTTAATGCTACATAGTTTGGAAAAATTTCAACGCCTTAGCCCCTTATTAAGCTATAGACTATAATATCTTAATCCGAACTGATTTTGGTCCCAAATAAAAAAGTTTGTTCAACCCGTGTTGCCAACAAATGAAGATACAAGCAAATAATTTTCGTTGTGTATGATTGCAATGAGTTTAAAAAATTAAGAAATTGGTTTTCGAGGTATGGGTGTTGCGATAAATATAGCGTTTTATTGCTGTATATTGCAGCTAGGCAAAACGATAATCTTTCGTAGGATAAATTTATTCAGTAATAAATGAAAACTACATTTTGCTAAATTTCTGTTGTTTGATTGGATTTGTCTGCTAGTAACTGTCTGTCGTACTTGGCCATTTTTAAGACGTATACTGACTGCTACATTATAATTCCCAGGTTAATATTTGCCATACAGCTTAATAATGGATCGTAATTTTTTACTGTTGAATTGTTTGCATACACTTAGGGTAAACAACCAACAGTAATTAAACAATTTATATGTATATGTTACATGTCTACGTATACATTAATGTACCGAGAGGCAACTTCGTGCAAACACATTCCAATCACATGAAAATTTTACATTAAATAAACACGCACATACACCATCCGCACATCTATTCGTTTACTGATGTGATTAAAGGATTGTTATAGGCAAATACTAGGTTCTGTGAGGTAACAACAGAATTACAATCGTATTTTGGTGTTTCACCTATATAAATTGAATAATTCATGTATGAATTGCTGTCCAGATTCGCGTGTCTTTTTTCACTTTACCGTACCCCCAAACAGCTGTCATGGACAGTCCGTATATAAATGAAATACATTCAAAACAAAATGTAAAGAAATATTTTACAGTAGTGGCTACATCACACATGTAAGTGGTTACAGATAACCAGCAAGTCAAATGGTTGTCCTTTCTGAAAATTCTGCTACATCTGCCACCAGAAATCACTTTCTTCATTGCAAGAATAGGTCACAGCAGATTTGACGGCCAGGCCAGAGTTGGCTACAACAGTTTCTTCGAATAGGCAGTAAACAGGTATTTTGACACGGATATAAAATAAAATTAAATAATATATATAAATAATAATTAATAATAAATAATTTATATAATAATATATATAAACATGAATTTTTACATATATTGATATGTAACCGCAGGCTTTGCTTAAATGAGCAGTTATAAGAATCATGAATTTTCCAACCTCAAATTTGTAGAAACCCTTTGGAAATTTTAAATAAAATTTTTGTGGTAATTTATATATATAGCAAATTTCATACTTAGTGATGCAGACTATGATGAAAATTTTCTATCACATTCTGCACAATAGGTTTGGATATGGGCGGATAAAACAGAGACATTTTCCGGGCCTATTTTCAGATAATTAGCCTACTCTAGCATTACATTGGCAAAACATTACATCGCTACATTAGGAAATGAAATGCGACGTAATTTGGTGATAGTCAGTCTGACGAAACTCGAAAGCAATGCCTGAACTATTCCATAAATTCTCCATCAGCAATTAGGTACTCGAATGTTTAACTAGTCTAACACAATGATAAATTATATGTATCTATATATCGAGCAGAAGCGCATGTATACTAAGTGAATGCTAAAATCAATTTAGGTTCTAGTAACGAGGTCGTGCCGGGTAGCGAACAACTTTATGGAAGAGATATATTGAACTATATCAATTTTGTGAAATCGTTCACTGCAGCACCAACCCAGGCCTAAAGTTGTCTAAATAGAATTCAGCCATTTTTGTAATTCCACATTAATAATACTTTCTAACAAACCACGATGAAATTGCGTTGTTAAAAACATTGAAAAAGGAAAGAATGTCTTAGAATTTATGCGCACTGGTAGTAATATAAATATAGAGCAGTCATCAGGTATCTTTAATATTACAATTATTCGAACTGATTATTTCAACGTTTCAAATATATAATATTCAAAATCAACTGATTATTTCTTTAAATTTAAAACAAAATATTATATTAATTTCTTGCAAAATATTTCTTTAAAATCCCACAGAAACGTGATATCGAAATTTAAAATTTTTTAACACAGAATTTAAAGGTATTTTTCCTGAAAAGTTTCAAGTAAGTATTATTTCGAAAAATTCCAAAAAAGGATTTTAGCGTTTCAGTTAGTGATGTTACCTTCGAAGGCAAACCACTTAATAACACATACACCATAAAGGTTTGTGTTAATTCGGTTCACTTCAACCCAGTTACGCGCGCTAACAAATAAACACAGTGTGAACCCAGTCTAAAACAAGGTTTCCTCCTACCGCTGCTACCGAACAATTAGAGATAAGTAGAAATCATTACATATACTTGAAGTCACTTAAATATTAAACGTACCATTTGGAAAAATTTCGATTTTTCAGATCCCTCGATCGTTTACCTGACTTAGAAAATCTAATTGCACAACACATCTATTATATAAATGTTGCAAATACCAGAAATATAATCTATTTTGTTAATTCTTATTACTACATTGAAATTTTCATTTATGAATTAGACCATTTTATAGCTTATTTTATTTAATATGCTTATCATTTTATTATATTTAATATTTTATTTAATATTAAACGTACCATTTGGAAAAATTTCGATTTTTCAGATCCCTCGATCGTTTACCTGACTTAGAAAATCTAATTGCACAACACATCTATTATATAAATGTTGCAAATACCAGAAATATAATCTATTTTGTTAATTCTTATTACTACATTGAAATTTTCATTTATGAATTAGACCATTTTATAGCTTATTTTATTTAATATGCATATCATTTTATTATATTTAATATTTTATTTAATTTTTATATTTTTTGAGAGCACCTCTCAAAATCTATGACTGATTTTTTGTTAACGCTTACCATTACCTCGAACATAACATATGTGTCATATTTCTTTTCGAGGTCTGGATTCAAATCTGTGTAACCTAATTTTTGCCGAATTCATGTCGATTATTACTAGCTAGAGTAAACCCAACTGTAATATTGGCGATACTCTTCATATTATTGGAGATTTTAGCTTCGAGCGTGCATGGTGAAATTGCTATGGATGTTTAGGTCGGTGAATGATATATCCAAGCAGGTGTTTTGCGTGCAATACCAGAGTCAGATTCAAAAATATATTTCCGGATTATAGTTAGTGCTGAAAAATCACGACTCTGACTATTGGAGCAATTGGTTTGTTGGAAGCTTATTTTTAGCAAACAAAGTATAATCAAGTTTAAACAATACAGTTTGGTTGCTTAGTAACAAATATATAAGCATCGCTAAATATATATGCAACAGCTGATAATGATAATAGTAATGATCTAATTTCGTTATATAATTTTGTCAATTTTCACCATACTTTTGAATTTTATTTATCATATGAAGATATTCTAGGCATATCTGTGAAACAAAGACGTGTATGATATTTATGAGCAGGTTCATCGGTAAAGATATTACTGTTTGTCGAGAAAGGAATTGTAGCTTGTGATTGTTGTATGAATTTTAGGGGCGTGCAAATTATTGGTCCTTATTACCAATGTATATTATAATTTACAGCTCCAACGTGAGTTTTTGTTATTTTGTATTTAATAAAATTGCCCCTAAATATAAAGCATAAAAATGTGATCCATTATCAAAAAACTACAGTTGCTTTAAATTTACAGGTAGGTTAAAGCCCTAATTTTCCCTCTTTTTTCGCTTTTCTTAAAAGTATTAATTTTAACCGCTGGGTATACTCATGCATGTAATAGTCACCATTAAGAATATTAATCATCTTCGGCGTGCAATTTTGACTGAACCTAGCAATCTTGTTGGTATTTTCAATATTTAGTGCACTTTAAACAAGCATGGAATCAGGTATCAGTTGTGATCTAAATGGTGTTTATACAAATTGCAACTGTTTTACGGATTGTATGTCTGAAATTCGAATAGTTAGTCGCCTTTCGCTTTATCAGAGACACCTTTGTGAATTTGCTAAAGTCAGTTACGTTCTAGAAACTGAAATTTGACAATGTTAAGATATTTACTACATTTGAATCCTGTACAAGAAAAGTGCATCAGTTAAAACGCGGGTATGTAAATATACTAGGTCTTTAATATAAACTTGGTGTAATGGTCTAGCACGTCGCTCTACCGATCTGAAGGTTACGTGGTCAACTACCGAACTGCACCTGTATTTTTCATATATTTGCAGTATATAATTTTTGATCCGCAAAATATATTGACTCCGAAACAGAAACATGATCGCACTTTATCAGCACTAATGAAAACGTAATTCGAGGACTTGCCGCCACGCTGATTTGCATCGATGTCAATTAATGTCTGAATTAATATGTAAATAATGAGCCATAAGTATTGGCATTATCAGAGCTTGAGAAGCTAACATCACAAGATAATGAGCTTCTGGTTTAAAGTATGATCCAAATTATTATACTTAAAAAGCATTAGATATCGCTACACATATAACTCTTACTAGAAAACATACTACCGGTACCTTAATTTTTGCTTTGTTATTATCTAAAAGTTTTGCAGGTGACACGAACAGGGGCCTTTTGTTGAAAACCAGAAGACTCCGAATGCAGTACCGCACCTTTAACGACTGGGAATATACATATAGAGTTGCCAAAATTCAGTTTTTTGATGCCAAGGCATGAAATAGCCAATAAATAGCCTCATATACGGAGCTAATACAGCCATTACTGACGGTAATAACGATTTTTAAATATATAAATCTTCACGTGATTTATCAACTTTTAGCTAATTGTAAAAAATACAGTAAATTTTTTGTTTCAACTCGATGAGTTTACCGGGAGAACCTAAATTTTACCAAGGAGAATTAAAGCAGAGGAGTTCAAAATTTTATTACTGGTATGTCCCAGGTGATAACAGTTGGAGAATCAAATAACAACAAAAATAAAGAAAATCAATGCAGCGGTCCCAGGTAAACATGTATAGTCTGCATCAATTTTTTTCAAAATAACCTGCTCAAAGATCAATGTACAAAACAGATTTATAAGATTTGAACAATATCGACGACTTTATAGTATATAAATATGAAAATACTCTTCCAAGTTTATAATTGATGTCAATAACCTGTTCTGCTCTATATACGAATTGCTGAGATTCATATTCGATACGTCAATGTGTTGTATATATTAACTTTTCCCGCACATGACTTACTGTATATTTCGTACAATATTGAAGGAACTATGCCGCGGTGACCAATTGGAATGAATCGTTTTTGGTGATAGCCTTGTACGTTAGCCACTACTCTAGTTACGTGCTGTTGCTCGGTTCCTTTAGGAACCCCACAAAGCGAATAAACAACAACGCACGTGCAAACGCAAGTCTCACGACAAATTCAGTTAGCGCATAACGTCGCAATGCGCGATATTATAAAAGTGTGACTCTATGAGGAAATGTGTTAAGTATTCATGGGCTTAGACCTGTTCTTGTTTCCTATGGCATTGATAGCAAAAGTATGTTACGTATATTGCTAGACAAGAAAGACAGCATTCAAAATTGTGTCCAGTCATGCATCACTTTAAGAAGATGCATGGCTTCGCATAAGTCCATCTCCACCAAGCACCCAGTGGAGGATTTGAAAATATTAATATTCGCGTATTTGAAAAACGATGACCAAAAACGGCTCAAGTCTAATACAGTGAATGCTCTAAAACCATCAATTTTTCGGCATACTAGTAGTTTAAGCAATACACGCCAAATCATCTCGTCGTGTTTAATTTAATGACGGAATGTTACTAAAATAGTGCAGCAGTAATCACATTTAGCTCGCGTCGCATGGAGTGTCTGGCATTGTTGAACAAATTTAAACCGATTTTAAATGCAGTTGCACGATTGCCTAAATTATGCTGCTACACTGCCATGATTTTTAGAGTCACCTGCGTGTCCTGTAACTTGCAGTGTCACTAAAGTCTTACCTAAGTCTTAGCTTGAATGCGCATTCAGATAATTTTTCCTAAAAACACATAATTAAAATCTCGGAAACGGTTTGCATTTTGCAGGATTGTGTTGCCGTTTAAACGTTTCGTTTTTGGCCATAATAGTTTTTTTTATATTTTTATAGCTTTAAATTTATATTTAGAAATATATGCAGTTATAAGAATATAGTGGCTTTTTTGTTAAACTTTATTAGACAAAATTAATGTTTTAGGGTTTTTTTGATTAATAACCTTGGTTAAAACGCAGTATATAAATATATTACTTTCATAAATGTTTATAAAGACAGTAAGTTCTGAAAGAACCAGTACTTGATTGAGACACAATGTGAATCAGTTCTGTCACAAATTACTTACCTGTCCTATACCCACGCACTTTTTTGAATACAATTAATACACATAGTTAAAATATCTCTGTTTAGTTTAATGACTAAGCGGCATTTCACTGCATCGGGTAGTAATTGCCTGCGTTTAAATGTATGAAACACGGATTAATGAATTATTTATAAGCTTTTATGAAACGGTGACATTTAGATTAGAAAGATTTTGACGCCTGAATTAATGAGTATTTCGCATAATGTTGCATAAACTTTTGTCTCAGCGGCATATTGAACCCGGATCGTTTGGTTGCGAGCCTCGTACGCTAGCCACTCACTTATCTGTGAGCTGTTGTTCTTTTAGTTAAGGAGTTTCGCAAAGAGAGTGTATAACACAGCACATACAAGCACACGCCTCGCGGCTACTCGGCTACTGTATCACTGTACACTGGATATTGTAGTAGATATGTTGCGCTATGTGGGAAAGGGTTAAACGCTATTCGTCTTATCTTATAAGGGATACAACATACATATATGTCTGTGTTAAGCGTATGAATGTCTAAGTATGTTGTACATGGCAGTTTAGTATACATGGTTGACTGGGGTTTCGAACCCTGAGCAGGTATCATTGATTATAAAGCTAAATTATATATGGCGATATGTTTGAGTTACGCATATTTATGTCTATATATGGTACACATATCTGGTCTGTGTAATTAGAGATATATACATATATTCATTTAAAACAAACTTATATAACGTGCATGTCTGTTGACGTATGCTTATTAAAGACAAAACGATGAGATAAATTTTAGTAGGCCTTGACTATATTTTAAAGTAGACCATAACCTGTATCATTGGCGCAGAGATGCAAGGTAAGCTATCATATCCGCCGACGCATACCACTCATTTTTCTGTTTCCCAGCGACTCACGTAGCGCATGGATGTAGCAAAAGGGACATGGATGCACGCACCCCCTTCTTAGTACAGCCACTTATGCCCCCGGTGAGGGATGACACAAAGGCCAGCTACACGTTTATGTGCGCCATATGCGTTTAAGATGTGACCCACCTAGAAAAACCAGTGCAGGTGATTAACTGTTTGGTTACGCCTCTGGAACTAATGCAAATTACAATAAATACATCCTTTCGAATATTTCAAATAAATGTGAAAACATGCGTTGTTTATATCTGTTTTTATATCTTATTGCAATTTTTTTTTAAATCCTCAGTTATTCACATTGCAATTGTGTTCCAAAATCTTGGAAAAAATATTTTTGGTCAGACTTGTACTATAGGTATAATTAAATTCTAAAGGTTAGGAAATTATTTAGTTGCATGCCGTCTAGAACTCATAGTCAATGGAACGAATATTATATAGTTGATTAATTTAGCGTTTTAACTTGATGGTAATTTGGAAAAATAAATAGTTTTGGACAAAACACTGCCACATCAGGAGTATATATTAATATGTCTGAGGTCATTAGGTGACACTCTGATCTTCAACTTAATTTTATGGAACTCATACTAACCATAAACATTTTTTATGTGTATCTGTACTTTACTAGTTTAATACTTCTTAAAAATATCACAAGGTAATAGGTATCAAAAGACAAAAATGCTGTTATAACTGGTACAATATGGACAATAGTGATAGGAGAAGGATCGCAAATAAACTTGGAATATTTTTATAGCAAACCTGTTTCAGTTTTTGCCATGATGAATTGTGAATATATATCATATGCAAACAATGCGTGGTTCATATTGCGATTCGTGATTCGTTCATTCGTATAAATCCGGTATTCGCACAATATCATGGTTTTCTAGCCACGGATATTGAGCAATGTTTTTGTTTGAGTTTCTTCGAATACAGTGACACATGGACATAAAACACTTTAAATTAACACAACAGATATTTAGTGTTTGGTGTGATCTAGAGTTTCCATCTCAACTGTTGAGATATGATGTACATGCGAAAATCGTTCAAGATATGAACAGAAAATTATCAGACAAGTGATTATGTTGGAAAATTTTATAATTGAAAACCGGTGGAAATGGTGCCGTTTCAATATTGAATGTACTGGTTATTAATATGACAAATTAATTTTGTTGCAAAATTTAGTAAATTCATGCCAAAAAATTCGAATAACGGAAACACAGTAATAAAAACACCAAGGCGTGTTCAATAGCCAAAATTTTGAACAAATGAAACGAAGATAAAAATCTGTTCAAATTTTGTTTGAATGAGTCTTTTTAAGCAGTGTGAGCTACAAATTTGGAGCCTAAAGCCTGAACGTGTGAACATAGGTTAAGTGGAAATTTAACTCCGTAAATTTTAGAGAAATATACCACCACTATACATAATAAAGCCAACTATTATACATCTTCGTATGGGTTAACAAGTTATAGGAGAGTTTATCGAAGCGTCATACTTTTCTGCATGAGCTTGCATTACTTCCCACATCAATGTTTTCCAATTTTAAATTACACGCGCTGTGAAATATTAAGGCAGAAATTATTCAGCACTTCAACATATTTAAGCCTCATCACTGAACTAGACGCGAAAATCTATATGACAGTAGTTGATACCATTTCGTTGGCTTGTTGTTCCAAAATGCAAACGACTTAGACAGCTTAAATATATTTATTCCAGGCGTAATTGTCTGTTTCGATGCCATATTATGTGGAAAAACATGTGACATTTTAGAGATTGAATGTAATCACATTGCAAATTCACTTTTGTGAAAATATCAAATACTTGTGTAATTTAAGACGACATGTTGTTTTAATATTTACAAAGTACTACCTTGATTCAAAAATAGCTTACCTGGTGATTTTGCAGAGATCGAAATAAATACTGTGTTTACACAATAGAAAGAGAACATATGCTTGCTGCTAAAACAGAAATATACGTTTCAAAGATAAAAAATTATACATGACCGATAAGTATGAAGAATATTTTGCATCTTTTACTTTTACAACAGTAAATGTTTAATGTTATAGACGATCTAATCACGATCTATATATTAGTATAATATTATATTAATTAAATTTCTCAACCTGTAACTTCTTATATTTAGTCAAGGTATTTCTAGCTCACTAAATACTCGCATGCAATTGTGACGACGTAACAACTACCGTCACTGCCAGAGATCATTTTGGTTAACCGCCGTCTTATAGCATTGCAAATGACGTATCCGTATTGCGATGTGTTACCCTATCGATTATTTATGATCATAGCAATGCTGTTGGTGGTGACCCGGTGTCAGGTAAGTACAAAATTTGAAATATTTTAGTAAAGTACTCCCTAAATTATTCGAAATACAATAGTTTGTTAAACTTTAATTTAAATATAAACTGTGACTTAAAATATTCAGGACTGTCCTTTTATTATGTATAATGCTCAGCTTACGTCATACAGGACCTACCAAATTTTACCCATCGTGGATATTTCTGCCAATGTTCATTACATGAGCCCTTCGACACCATAATGTTTATAGTGGCATTTTGAAACATTATATATGATCAATATAGCATAGGCACTGGCATGGAACAAACTTGATTATAACATAACATTTTTGGTATTTTATACGGTGTCCGTTATATATATCAAACTGCTCATCGTATTATAGCTTGTTTTTCAAGTGGAGTCCCAACAATTTTGTAGCTTAAGACATAGTGTGCATAGTGCTAGAAATATCTACTACCAGTTTTTATGGTCTCAGTCATTACAACCCCCGCATGTTGTGTTTGATGCCTCTGACACCATCAGTAAATACAGTAAGCAGACCTAGACACCATAGTTAGACTGATGGTTACCAAACATCGTCTGTTTATATATGAACAATTTATTTGTTTGGTAAGGTTGCATGGCGTGGAACAGGCAGACAAAACTTTGAGATGTTTGGTCGTTTATTACGTAAGCCGCAAAGAAACTGTGCTTTGTAAAATTATTTTTCGGCACATGAATCTTCGTGAGCCTAGTTTACTTGGAGTATCTACGTTTCTGCCCGTTTGTAATTGGGTTTCCAATATTATCAGCGCAAAAGTAGGGCAGCTGGAGCGGAGTCCTATCATCCGTTTGATGCACTTATATAATATTATGAGGTGAAACTTTGTATTTTGTAAAGAAAATTTTTTTACGTTTTTACTATTGCCATACTAATAATGCTAAATTATGCATAAATATGCACATAAATACATATTGCGATAATTACGCGATATAATTATAACCGCTACCGAAGCATCAAATCATTAGTATGAATAACATCTCTAAATACAAACTGTTTGAAGCGGACCTATAGTGTAGTGGATAAATAACACATCTAATCCGCTTTGAGGAAGCTCAAAATGCCCTTATTTTAACTTCAATGGGATTTAATAAAAACAATAAATGTATACCATATTCATATATAATGTGCAGGCAAAGCATGTTCGATGAGGTACAGCTCGCAGATGGCCATATTTTGATAGGATTGTATCATATAACATTATACAGTAGGCATTTTGGACAGTAATTATATATATATTTGCATATTTTTATGCATATATGTACAAAAATTTCAAATATAATAAATATACATTTTTATAGCTTAGCTAGTCTTAATGTGACAAACAGGGAGCTTAGCTAAGCTCTGTGTGACAAACAGAGCGTCCGGCTGAACTGTCAATTGAGAAATTTTATTTAGTAATGTGCTTAGTGTAACAGCATTTTTTCTATAGTATTTTCACCCTAATTCTAAGTTATATATTTGTTCTAATATATACAATTAAGGTTTTAAGCTGTATTCCGCTTTGGGCTTTTATTTAGATACGTATAGTAAAACGTAATGTTCGCGGACTAATTAGTCTCTGGCTTAAGTTATAGCGGTCAGCTGAACGCCTCGTGATAAAAGCACAGTCCGGTTGGACTCTCGATGACAAATGCATAGCCTAGCTTGGCTATTCGAAATTTCAATAGTCCAGCTGGACTGTATGCGTGATATAGTAGCTAGCCCATTTAAACGCGTGACATAATGAGGACCATGCGCACGCATCTTATTGTAAATGATGCATTATATGCATGATTGCTTTGCACAGTTTAATGCGGCGTTCACGTTATAATGTCCCCAACGTTTGGAACCTATGTACCCCACACAGTGTCAGACACACTGTTGACAACAGGGTGTCTTAGACACCCCCATGTTTTTAATAAATTTTTTCAACGGTAGCTAGTTACGCGTATTACCACTTGCCGACAGTGTCAGGCACACCGTGTCTTCTGGCAGTTTTATTGACACTGTTCGGAATTATATGAGCAATGTTCATATGGGCTAGATACAAATATCGAGAATTTAGGAAAAACTCCGCAGGACAGTTGACTAATAAACCGCATTCGCTACAGACGGTGTCCGTTATAGTTAATTCGCTCCAAATTGGTAGCTAAGGGTGTGTACGACACTGTCTAGAAAAAATTTAGTAGCTAAGGGTGTGTCGTACATCGTCGGCATTTGATTTACAGTATGGGTGTCACCCTGACTGTCTATACGGTAGGGTCGCGACTACAGGGGGTCAAAAGTTCCAAACAGCGGGGACATTATAACGTGAACGCCGCATAACAGCCGCCACAAAATTTTCTTCGCAAATCCGACTGTCGGAGTCAGGGTTGGCATGCCAAATGCGTATGCAGCAACTATGTCGAACAGTATAAAATATTCTTTTTAAAATATTTCAGAAACCGCAAAACCACTCCGGATTTGTCCGTACTGTTTCCGATAGCCAAAGTGAAGCCACAGTTCGCACAAAAAATGTAAACGGTCTCACTGCAAAGGAACGAGCAGCTAGTCGACGTGCATCCGCCAAAGCCAGCGCAGCCGAACGCAGAGAGAGACGTATAGCTTCAGCTGCTGAGCGAAAACGTGTACAACACGGAAAAGAAAGCCAGAATAACCGCACGGAGCTCCAAATGCCACCGATTCCCGAACTTCCGGAAAATGCGCTTGGAATTAAAAATTTTATCGACGGTCAAAGCAAGGCGCTTAATGATCTTCCAGCAAATTTTGACGATCCAATTCCTAAATCTGGTAAATTTGAAGGCGATATTGACTTGCGCGGCCGGCCGATTTCTTTTTACGTCAATAATGTCATAGATGACTCTCCACTGAAGAAGCTACAAAAGAGGCTGAGAAACCGAAAAACTGCGGGAAAACAACAATCTGCAATCAGAGGTATTCAGGAAAATTTGTTTATGAATTATAAAGTGGAAATCTTCGAGTTGTGATCAAAAATAGATTTTTATACGATTACTTCCGATGAAGTTGCAACTTTGGTGAAGATAAAATCTTGGATAAACAATAGCTTATTTCAGTGCATACCTCTGAAAGCCTCGAAAGGGATAGTTGTGAAAGTTTGTATAAGAGCACGATTCGACTCTCTTGATACAAAGCTAGTTAAGGTAACTGCTAATGGGGTTAATTTATCAAAAATACACTCATATTTATTGACTGGAGACATCAATTAAAATGTGATGATTTAAGAAATAGTATGTTGATAAATTAAAGAATTGAAAGGATGTGTTACTAGAAAATTCTTGCGCAAATACGTTGTTAACCCGATCCCGGGAAATCAAAACGATACAGAAACATCTATTGTACAACATGTACAGTTTGTGCTTTCAACGTATATATCAAAGATTTAAGTTGGAAGCAAAGCTTTCAGGCTACTTATATATTATATATACTATTTCGAAAAGATCGCTACTTATTCAATTGAAATCTAGTGTAAATACACTGGCAGACTATTGAAACCTAAACAATGCCATTGGTATAAAACAATATGGATTATCTATTTTTGATAAAAATAACGATTCGTAGCAACATCGCTTCAAATTCAATTGTTTTCAACTAACAACACTTGCACTGTGTTCAGTTCGGCTTGCTCTCCATGTTACAAATTAAAGATTATAAAGTTGCAATAATTTGGATTTTCAAATTTTTAGCAATTGCAGTTGCAATGTATATATGAAACATAAGTGCACATTTAAATAGCAATAGAACACTTTGAACATTAGAATTGGTATTCGGTACAAACTTCTTTACTCATACGCTACATTTATAATACATTATCGAGCTAAAGTTTACAATACAGCTGCGTGTGTAGGTAGCTCTACACAAAATTTAGGAATAGAAATGAAGAATTACATTCTAACCATTGAACAAAATCTCCGTTAATGTAAGTTTTAGACGGCAGAATACACAACGTTTTAGGTACTATGGCTATTTACGTCTCAGTGGAAAATATCTCTCATCGAAAACAGCCACCAAAACCTTAAATCACTTAATCAACGAAATCTACCTTAATGCGTACTACAACGATAATCTGGTAACATAAGCCTTAGACGTAAAGGTACAAACGTTAGGTACTATGGCTGTTTGCGTCTCGACAGTATATATTGCCCATCGAAAACAGCCATCAAAACCTCAAATCACTTAATCAACGAAATCTACCTTAATACATACAGCTGCGATGTCGGAATGGCATACATTTTAGATGTGAGAGTATGTACCATTAGGTACAACGGCTGTTTGTATCTCAGCTATCAATATTCCTCATCGAAAACAGCCATCAAAACCTTAAATCACTTAACGTTGCAGGCTATACGCAATTCCTATCATGACCCACAGCAACGTAAACTTGCATAAAATGTTTTACGCAATTCCTAATATTTGTTATCATATTCGTACATATTGATGTTTTAGGACAACATTATCGTTGGGCAAACGGTTATATTCCCTATCGTATTGCTAGATCGTTCACAAGCGCGGAACGCAATGTAATCGCATCGGCAATAGCAACATTTCATAATGAAACATGCATTCAATGGGTAAAATTTTAGGTGGATAACGTAAGGCCTCTTATAATTTTGAATTATATTCGAAAAAGTTTCCAGCTTTTTTCGTACTCGTTTACATTAGTGACGTAATTCCGATGGCAGGTCATTAGAAAATATTACCTGGATAACAGAGACATTACTTCACTTATGCACAGTATTTCGTATAACTGCAATATGCAGCTCTCTTTAAGCGAAATGCGGTACCTCTGTTTGAGGACGAATCATTTAAAATTCCGTGCAGTGTGTAACATACGGTTCTACAGTATTTTCTTTGCAGTCTATTTGCACATTGATTTGCAAACCAGTTATAACCCCACGCTTCAATACACACAGTACACTAAAAGGTACTATGGCTGTTTGCGACCAGCGGATACTAGACAAAATACTGCAACATCCGTGCTTCACACCTCCCAGATATATAAAATGCCGAATATTAATAGTTCTAAACCCTATTCAACATAGCTGTTATTTGCGAGTGTAGGGAAGTTACCCCCTCCCTAAGTGTTGGACCGCCTGTCGAGCCAAATCTACACACTACCTGAAAGCTCCGCCCCCGCCGCGTGGCCAAAAACTTCGAAAAAGCAAAATTGAAAAAATTTTGCATTCCTACAAAATTCAAATATTAACCCCTCCCTTCCGAGAACCACCTCCCTCCGCCGAGATTATTTACCTGTTTAGGCAGACTGACCTTTGAAACCTATGTCATTCAAACTAGTCCATCGAAATTTGAACGTGGGATACACAGCTTCACTTTCAAAAAAAGGTTAACCACTAGACTCCATGGAGCAAGATTAAAAGATTGATAATTTGTGATTTTATTCTTTCCAAAAATTGATGTGTGCCACCACGAGTGATTTGCGTGGCCTGTGTGCGCATTCTGTTCACTTCGAGACAAATTTTCAGACCAAACAAAAAATCTGTAAAATAAATCTGAGTGAAACAGTGTCACTTGAATGGAACTTCACAAAACTAAATTTAACATTTCTGGCAACTACAGGTTCAACCCTTCATGTCACAATTAGAAGATTAGGAAAAAGATGCCACAAAAATATATTACCCAATAAGAGAGTAAATTGGTTTCGACTTATACCCATGACGAAGAATGCTAGAATATTTCAAAATTGACATTTTAACTTAAAAGCGATGAAATTCCAGGTTCCATACACCAATCATACTCATTACGTGGATATCATCAGAGGGAATGGATGCTATTCTGCAGTCGGGCGAACCGGTGGTCGTCAACTATTATCCCTTGGTAAGTACAAAAAGCCAAAACAAAAACTCGTATTACCTCGCGCATGTCCTTTAATACTGTCCTTCTTTAAATTAAACTGTATTTCCTACTATCTTAAACAAGCTTTCGTCTCAACGGGCGGTTGCTCCGGGTTCGTTTGGCTCCGAGCCTTGTACACTAGCCACTTCTCTGTTTAGCAGCTGTTGCTCGGCTGTTTAAGGAACTACGCCAAGTGAGCGAATAACAACGCATGTGCAAACACAAGCTGTGCGAAAATATTGTAAGCGACTTGCTGATCAATTCACGCTGGCATACTCATAAGTATGTACTTTCGCACGAAATGGTAAAAGCTTCAAGTCTAACTAATTATTATTAATACAAACTTAGTAATTATTATTACTACAAACTTACTAATCAGATTATATGTCGTTAATTATATAGCCGCGTAATGCTCCGAACTGTTGATTGCTAAAGAGCATCGTAAAGTAGGGCACCACAGCACAAGCGTAAAACCATAGTATCTAACTGTATCAGTTAACTAACGCTTCGCAATGTATGGGAAGTTTCACTTGGGCCATAATGTATCAAACAGCTAAGAATTCACACAAGACATATATGTGCAATGTTTCCTTTACTCGACTGTAGACCATATGAGCAGGAAACGTAGTTTAAGGTCAAAGTTACATAACTTTACGGACGGCACCTGCAATCAGCAGCTGAACCGGTTTACTTTCAGTGATCTGGTCGGTAACTCGGTATAAACACTTGCTCGTTGATTCAGTGACCAGTGTTATGTTTTATGTTTTGAAATTTTACTATACATAAATATATATCAATATGTCGAAGATCAGAGTATATAATGATTGCCTAGATGTATGTTTGCTTAAATGTACAGCAAACATAATGCAATGCACGATAGATTTTAGAAATTTTAGGATCAGGCACAGAAGTTTAAGAATTAGCCACAGAATGTTTCGACTTAATCATAGATTTTTTAGAATCAGTCATAGAATTTGTAGAATCTGTTGCAGGATGTTATGCTCAATCATAGATTTTTTTATAATCAGTCATAAAGTTTTTTAGAATCAGTCGCATAATGTTTAAACTCAATCGTAGATTTTTTCATAATCATTAATACAATTTTCTAGAATCAGTCGCTGAATGTTTAGACTCAATCATAGAGCAATACTAATGAATGAAGTAATACGTAC
>JASANE010022902.1:0-24984 GCA_030248225.1 Trileptium ribeirensis
TTATAAAGCTGTAAATTTAGTAAAAAAATTAAGCATTTTTGCTCGAATTTAATGCACTAAAGGCACAACGGAAGTTAGAAATAAATTCTGCTAATTTGACTAAATGTTCGCCCAACTTTTCAAATGTTTGTTTGTGTTGTCCTTTACAGAGTTCTGGTATTCACACAACTATAAAATATACAGCTTGAAAGCGACAAGCTACAGTTTCGCTATAACCAGTAACCATCTAATCTAACCTTATCCAAAGGCATTAGACGGAACCTAATGCGGCGTTCACGTTATAATGTCTCCGCTGTTTGGAACTTTTGACCCCTGTAGTCGCGACCCTACCGTATAGACAGTCAGGGTGACACCCATACTGTAAATTAATTGCCGAGGGTGTACCACACACCCTTAGCTACTACATTTTTTCTTGACAGTGTCGTACACACCCTTAGCTACCAATTTGGCGCGAATTAACTATAACGGACACCGTCTGTAGCTAATGCGGTTTATTAGTCAACTGTCCTGTGTATTTTTTCTAAATTCTCGATATTTGTATCTAGCCCATATGAACATTGCTCAAATAATTCCGAACACTGTCAATAAAACTGCCAGAAGACACGGTGTGCCTGACACTGTCGAGAAGTGGTAATACGCGTAACTAGCTACCTTTGAAAAAAATATTAAAAACATCAAAGAGTATAAGACACCCTGTTG
Source organism: Trileptium ribeirensis (assembly GCA_030248225.1). Classification (NCBI taxonomy): domain Eukaryota; kingdom Metazoa; phylum Nematoda; class Enoplea; order Enoplida; family Thoracostomopsidae; genus Trileptium; species Trileptium ribeirensis. The sequence goes on from JASANE010022902.1 coordinate 700, forward strand.
TGAACAGTGTATCTGACACTGTGTCGATTACTACATCGGTTCCAAACGTTGGGGATATTATAACGTGAACGCCGCATAACTCGCTTAGAACAGCGGCTTACTTCACAAGATCAAACACAATTTATTGTAAAATAGTATATGCTTAGACAACCATGCGCCGAGTAGAAAAAATTCGTACGTGATCTTTTAATGGGCTTAATTGCATTAGTAATATGCGGTGGCTATTAATTTATTGACACTTTCCTTGGTACCTTAAAGTGGCTGCCACAACTAAACTGATTTTATATTTGGCGCTGGGGATGTTGTTGACGTGTTACATCGTCGTTATGATGTAACGAAAATATATTTTTATGCAAGATCTTATTAACCAACAACAACAGTAACGAGGAAGTAGTGTTTTGGTACCACGTTCACAAGAGGAAATTCGAAATTTGCTAACAATTCTCATTGTCAAGGGTACATACATTTTTACGTTCTCGCTCTCGTTAAGAACCGCAGATGTACCAACCTCGTTTTGGAAATTTTTCACTGTGCAGGGGATCCCGTATTAGAAAACCAACTGCGTGCCTTGTACATGCATGTACAAACATTGTGCCCGAAACATAATGATACCGCTCACTACCGTAAAACATCGCGATTCAAATAAAATATAAACCACAGCTACGTTGTTTGTGAAACAGTAGGACCTATACCTGCACCTTGTGTGTAACCGCTGTAGCTACTACATCACGTTTTAGGTGCAGAGTTAGCGAAGATACCCATTGAGCACACAGTAACAGTAAATATAGTGTAGAAATATATATTAATATTGTTTCATAAAAACAAAGTTGCGTCGTTGCTATATCATTGCTTCAATTTCGCATCAGCGCAGCGTATCCAGGCACGCTATACGTATTTTTATGCGTAATGGTAAAAATATGTTTAATACTTGCACTTAATGAAATTGCTTTAATCGGGAACCCTTGATATCAACCGTAACATGTTAAAGAGTGCCCTGATATATGACATTTGCAGAGCGTCTATGCGTTTTAGCTGCTACTAAAAACTGTGAAATCATTTTCCTAGCATGTAAAACATAGAAATACCTGTCAAAAGTCTGGTTCTCTTAGAAGTTAATATTAATAAAGGCAAAACGGCACTTAGCCAATTCATTTTTAATGTCAGTTCAAGTTTTCCTGTTTTTTGTAACTAACAAATAACTAGATAGACGCAGCTTCAAATGTTTTCATCTAACACCACATGTGTTATTAAATAGTATATCTATAGAGATGTAACATCACAATTCGTCGATATGTGATTTATATATTGGACGAAGAACATGCGGTTCGTTTGCTACCGATTGTTAAAGGATGTTGGACTTTGCCACCATGGAAAAATAGACAAAATATATTGATACGCGACGAAATAAAAACGTGAAGTGTGTCATGTGAAACCAATATATTGCATGTCAATTGTGAAACTGAATACTATTCATTAACCGGAACCGAAAAAAATTCTACTTCATAAATACCTTGATCTATGATTGTTATAATACCGAGGTATCCTTAAAAAGACAATTATTTATTAACAGAATACAAGACGTCCGGATATTTTGGTGTTTTCGAGCTAACGGGAAGCAGAAGAGGTTTTGATACCGATAACGAAAGCAGTACAAATTTCGGCAAACGCTGCTAGATCGCTCATTATGAGATGTCGTTGGTTTGATTTTTGGCCTCTCGAGTTCCTGAGGAGCCGATTTTTCTACTGTGTCATGCACAGCAATTTTTCGATCAGTTCCAAACCTGCAGGTGGTTCGCATTTTTTGAATCTCCTGTTGTTTCACCGTGTGGATTTGAATTTGTTGGGCAAGGGCTGACAACTCTTCAGTAGAATATTTATACAAACATTTCAATGTACCATAGCAGCAATAGTAGAGGTAACGTGTATTTCTTTTACCGTTGAGCAAAACTTGATGCAACGGTAAGTTGAGGTTAGATCACACGGCTATCCTTTAAGCCTTTAATACGTTAATGCACTTCAGCACGCTGTTGTTAGGAGTCTTAAGGCATTCATTCAATGATGCTAAAGAAGCGGAAAGATACAAGGGCACACTATGCGATACGCCAACCAGATGGAACGCTTCACAATTTATGATGTGGCTATTTGTAGTCCAGCGTATTAAACGCTTAAGTGTTAATCAATGATAATGTACCTAATCCTCACTTGTGGCAAGGGCAGCCCAGCTAAACGTCTACCAAAAACATTTGAAGACTGCTGCTGGTGTTGGAGTGTCAGAATCTAAGGATAAATAAGGTGTTTATACAAGTTTCGAATAAATAGTTTTTGCAGCTGAATTTTCTTTCTATAGATGCCATCGGTGTAAATTATCTTTCTCGGTTTCGATGATGCTACGATAATTAGCATTCCATACTCGGGATAAAACTGAGATAAATTTATTGCTCTTTTTACTAGAATAAATTCAAGGTATAATAAATAAATGATACACAGCGCTGTTTAAACTGTTTCTTTCTCTTCTCTAAAATAATGATAATACTATCGGTGCTGGGATCAACGAACTGAGGCTGAAGTGGTGTCTTTCTTTGGCTGAGTTTATGATACAGGGTCATACTAATGTTTAAAACCTTTCTAAATTCGTTATATTTACTTATTTCAATTTACAATCTCGAAGCTAGACGTAACAGCAGGCGGAGGCACCTGGGTATCTGTAATAGTAGAAGTATAAAATGCTCATTTTTCAATGAATTTTCATAATAGCTCGAGAAAAATGTGTGTATTGCATAGTGTGTTGCATTATAAACATATAATTTACATTTTTAAGAAAAATCCTAAACTGCGTACACGGTACTGATCAATGCTTAAAGAAAATTCTATGTATATATGTTTGTAATGACAGAACGATGAGGAAAAATTTTTGACTAGCACTGCACATTAGCTGCTTTCTTGAGTGCAGCAGGCCATGGGAAACACTTGTTATTTGTAAGAAATATTTCGGTGAATTTAATCTGAAAATGAGCATTGGATAATTTTAGAGGGTGGTGAGCAATGATAGGAAGGTTAAGCAATAACATGTGCCGTTGCCCATTTCCAAAAAATTCTACACATTTGCTTCATTTTTTTAATTTCTGTAATGAATTCTAAAGTGTTATAAGGTCACTGTGTAATACAAAAGATTGCAAATTTAGCTTCAAAAGCTCATGATGCAACGGCCACTACCGAATTTACTTGAAATGAGCTTACTACAAAAAATACCAATTTACTGGAAGCTGACAATGTAGCGTAACACGTACACATTTATTGATTTATAACGCAATATATATTTGTTTTAGGTGCTGGCTCCGGTGGCGTAACGCCGTCAAATTGTAAAAGCTGTCAGGAACCGATTCTGGATCGCTTCATATTTAAAGTCCTCGAAAGAACGTATCACGGCTCTTGTCTCACATGTTCGGAATGTAACGTTCAGCTGAACGGAAAATGTTTTTCCAGGGACAATTATATGTTTTGCAGTCAAGACTTTTATCGGTAATTATATTATATAACACTTTTATTTATGCATATATATAATACATTTATGCCGCGCTCGTTTCGTACAAGGCGTTGCAAAAGCACCAAAGAAATCATAAAAATATTAACGTATGTAATAGTCCGTTTCGAGGAAATAAGAAAGTTTTCAGCTTAGTCTTATATTCGGCAGCATTCCGGGATCAGCTGTGAAGTTAAGATGGCGGAGGAATTATATATTCAATTTCAATTATATATGTACATTATTTACATGTTGATCTTTTATTGCTGTACCTGTGCTAGAGGTGAAAAAGAGCCATAGTTTCAAGCTCTGGCTCGGCTGGACATTTCTTGAGTCATGTTCGCCTCGCTATCGATGCAGTACGGCCCAACACGGCTCGGATCTTCATGAACCACATATGGCTAGCTCGGATCCGCAAAATTAGAGTTCTTAATAATAAAAGTTTTTGATTCCTTAAATTAAGGAGAACACATACAAGCCAACAGGGGCTATAAATTTTTGGTGCTTTTAGAGATTTTCGCTGCCAATGCCTTCTGCTGCTCTTGCCGTTAACAAACCTTTTTTAAATTATGTTTGCTATTTTAGTAAAAGCTTTTAAGAGGCACTTCAATATATACTCAGCTCAGCTCCGCTCTCACACAGAGATATTGGGCTCCACTTGGCTCGCTTCCAGAGCCGAGCGGAGCCTAGAGTCTGAACCCACACCTCTAACTTGCAACTATACAATTACACATCTTTTGTATAATTATATTGAATATGTTTCTCTGCTTGGAATTCCCAACGTGGCAATCTAACGTATAGGTGTTATATCAAAGATGGAGGAAGTCAATACATTGCAATCAATGCATCTTGCAAATTTAAAACATATATATTCCCATAAACCTGTAGAAAAAATTGTTTCAGGTTCGTTGATAGTTAAAGTTTTTGATACATTGCTGTCATGACTTAAAAATTAATACTGTTTTAAAATACTATTATGAACTTGATTCTTGACTTAACGATTAATTTCAGTCGAAGAGGATATTGTTGCGACATAGTTTGTCATTTATCAGCGATCTTGCGGCTGATAATAGTGTTAAACGTCACCGTAAATTACAACCGTCCAGAATTGGTGTTGTTATACATTTTAATTAAGGCCTTAAGAATAATTTTAGATGGGTTTATATACACGCGGCAGAAAAATACAACACACACCTGTACTATGCTTTTCAGCATAAAGGCAGACAAGGAAATTTGAAGCCGAGGCTCTGTCGAATAATGAGGCAATCATATCGGGCTGACAAGCCACTACTACCTCGTGGGTGCCTCAGAATGGTTAGTATAGGAATGTGTCTCTCCATCGGTTCAATGGCGTTGCTATAGCCAGCGTTTGAAACAACGGACACAAAATCAGTATCGTTTCTGACATCCGAAATCATGAAGAATGGTTTTGTTCGGTATACGCATAATCTATTTAGCCTTCGGCCATGGTTGCATTGTTGTAATTATTTCAATTTCGACAACGACTGGTGCGAAGTTAACACGGGCGAACAAATATGAGACATTTATCGCACATAAACGGGTCGTCCCCATAATATTCATAACTGTCGGTTGCTATAGTTAATGGCGCGTTGTGAATTACGATATAGCACTGTACGGGTAACTGATATACATATAGTCCATAGGTGTCGAAAGTGCGTCGGGTTAGGGGGTAGACTGTGGGCAGGCCAGGGAGGTTCTCAGAGGAGGTAGACGTCCTCCCTCGCCCGCCGCCGACATTTTTGACAACATTACTCTACTTTTGAAAATTCCATCACCATTGTTGCCAAGTCCACCCCAATATATGCCGATTTTACCCCAATTTTTGCTAAAATTTTTCCGATAGGAGCGAGCTGGGGGTGCGGAGCTTTCAGGACGGGGTTAAATATAGATATGGCACGGTGGTCCGACCCCCAAGGAAATAGCCCCCTACCCTCTATCAACGCCTATGATATATTCTAAATGTGCTAAACCAGAACTAATGGTTTTACAGGGTTCCCGCAATATTTTCTGAAAAATTTCCCGCATTTGGCGAATAAAAGAGCAAATTTTTCCCGGATTTTTGGACCCAAATAAATAACTTGAACAATTTTGAGCCTATCTAAGGTCTATCTAGGTGCTTTGTTAATTATTCATGCATTATGGCATTTGTTGATATTGTGGTTTTATGAACTCTGGCAACGAGTCATATGTCAACTGTCAACTGTCGACGCTTATGATATAGTCTAAATGTGCTAAAAACGCACAACCGGAACTAATGGTTTTACATGGTTCTCGCTAAATTTTCTGAAAAAATTCCCGGATTTGGCAGATAAAAGATCAAATTTTTCCCGGATTTTTGTATACAAATATATAACTTGGACAATCTCGAGCCTATCTAAGGTCTATCTAGGGTGCTTTGTTAATTATTCATGTATTATGGCATTTGTTTATATTGGTGGTTTTATGAACTCTGTCAACGAGTCATCGTCAACTGTTCGAATATTCATGAAATCACCCGATTGCTCAGCAACAGCTGCCATATTCACATATTCCAGCCACATAGTTACCTTGTTATGCACCTATATCAACCAACGCATAATAATGAAACGATTATTGCACGCGTAGCTGCGACACGCAAAGTTGAATTACAGCATTGTTGAAGCACGAGCGAGCAAGGTTTAAATTGTGTTTCAGAAAATATGGCACGAAATGTTCCACCTGTGATGAGGGCATCATGCCGCAAAGTCTAATACGTAGAGCTCAGGTATTTAACTGTTATTATTTTTTCTGCGACATTATTCTTTTCTGTGCATGATTGTATAGATGTTTGATTACTGTTTTCGATTCAACTGTGTAAAGATGTCGATCCTGTACGTTTCCCTGATCAGCTTTGACCACATGACTTCGTATAAGTGCTTCTGTCGCCGTATTATTTGTGGAGATAGTACTGGTTTGAACCACTTACAGCTAGTTATTTTCTGACACCGACTTGCTTTAAGCATAAATTTAAATTCAGGAAATTACATTGCTATTCTTTTGAAGTGATCAAAATCCCAAAAATTCAATACGCTGGTCGCAATATAATGCAAGTGCATCAGTTATCAATTCTTACCGCAGTATATTTCCTGTTGATACCTTTTAACATGGTGTTGAATCCGTTTAATAATACGTAATAGTACAATAATCGTTTAATAAGTAAATCCACGTATGTTCGAACATTTTGTATAAAACATAGCAATTTTTTGTGTCGCACAATTGTTATATTAAAGTTGTAAACCAGACAGTAAATTTTATGCACCTCACCGAGCAACTTATTATACACACAAATTATTAATATTACTTATTAGGCATTATAATACTAATTATTTAACATAACTTGTCAAAGCATTCTTGCAGGGCTTAAGATGTGTTACTTATTAAGTATGGTGGTATGCTACGTAATAAGCGTTATTAAGTTACTTATTTAGTGTAATAATGCTGAAAGTTGCGAATTTAGCATAACATTTTAACCTTAAATTATGCTTAATATTCAGTGCCCTTGTTAGCATCACCTATGCTGAAGTAAAAATTTTTGTTAAGCATTTGTTATACTGAATCTGCACATATTGATACAATTAATTGTATATACAATTATAGATACATAATAAATTTATAAAAAATATGTAAGCTTACGTATAAATATGGAATGAATATATAATAATAAATACATCACAATAAGCTTATATTTTGTAAAATTTTTGTACTTAGCATAAGGCATGCTTCTACGAACGAAAAGGCTTTGTCAATATTACTTTTCCAGTTTAAGCATAGCAGGGACAAACAAAAAGCACCGTTCCTTTTGCTACAATGGTAAAAATGCTATAGTTATGCTTAAATGTTTGTTATTATTATTATAGCTTAATATTAAGTACCAAATTATCCTAAAAGTTTGCAATTGGCATAATTCTAAAAATTAAGCATAATTACACTAAATTTTTATTAAGCATAAACCAGTGCTATATTGTAAATATAAGCATTTGCTGTGTACAAATGCAAAAGTTACTATAAACTTTGGGAAAAAATTTTGGTTCTGGAAAATTTAAAACATTTATCACCCCCTGGCCTACACCAGGACCTCCGCTCACCACCTCTGCTGACTATCAGCCCATCCCCACCCCAAAGCCGACATACCTTCGAAACTTATGTTCTAAGCCAAGCATTGTCGATTTCAGAATATATATCCGTTCGCAGACATCTCATTAAAATTTTTTTCCAAACTCAGTTAATATCGGTGATCAGACGCAAAAATATCTCAATAACGAATGGGCATACTAAAATTTATCCTCTGTTTGTATACACCGGAGCGATTATTGTTCTTTAAATTGTCCATGTAGAAAGCGCAATAGCCACACACCGTACATTGTATGTAAATATCCAGTCAAAAATGTTTACGCTGCAAGCTCATCTCCGTGAAAGACTTGCGATGTTTCGATATATTTTGGGCTTAGTGTTTCTGCTGGTTTACGAAAATTTTGCTGTTGATAAAATGCTGCGCGTTCCAAATATTTAGTCGCTGAGCGCTACAAGCACAATATTCACCCGCTTTGCCTCATGCACAACCCAAGTGTTAGTGTATTTGCTCCGCGCCGGTTCACTTCCAACTCGGTGTTCCCTTTTTCATTTCATACATTCCAAAGTTCCGGGTTTCCAGAAGGTAGCTGGCTGCTTGGGTGGGGGGTGGTATTATGTTCGATCTGCTGCCTCCCAGGGAAGTCACCCGGTCAGAGGAGGGGGCGAGGGATGAACCGTCGCCGGCTAAACACCTGCCAGGGGGACGGGAGTCCGACGCATTAAGGGTATCCCCTACTTCCCTGTGAGCATGTTTGTTTCTAGGATCAGTTTTGTTTCTCTGTATATATGTGTTGACACGTTTTGCTTCTTTTGCTCACATAAAGCGTTAATATGAGAATTATTATTATGCGCTTATACTTTACACAAAACTATAATGCTTTGCATATTGCGTACATAGCTTTGTTTTAGATTAGCTAAGAGAAAAATTTCCGCCAGAACACACTGAACTGTACAATAATAATTCTATAATGCAGTGGTAGTTGTAGTGGCGCAGCTACCATTACCTGCCTTTCATAGAAGAGGGACTCGAGGTTCCAGGGAGCCTGATCTATCCGGATCGTTTGGAAGCAAAACTAAATTATTAGAAATTTGGTCGACGAAAATGCTGCCTCACATCTTGGAGAGTTATTTGTCATTCCCGAGTTCGGAAGAAACATGCCAGTACGAAAAATTTTACAAGCAAGCTCATAATAGGCATATGCCAACTAGGTATATCTATAACACAAGTGGTCTTCATAATAATCCACCGGATCAAGCGCGACCTTTAGTTATTTGGTTTATAACACAGTTTGATATATTGGTTTGCATTAAAAAACTTATAGAAGATATATTCATTAATTGTGTTCATAAACTATACAGCCAACAAATACGCAAAAAATTTATAGGGGTCCTAAACTATTGCCTGTGGCGGGTCCTATCGTACCCTAGCGGCGCCGACGTACCCGTTAATTTGTTAGAACGGTAATCTGCTTACTTAATACATACATTTCGCGTTTTTACGAAAGCATAATTCATTTCTAACTTGGCATATGTGTGATATTCTTTGTGAATCGTGTGTAATATGTGTAATTTATTGTAAATTGTTTGCATTGTTCTTTACGTGTGAATCTTGAGCAATGTGTAATAGCCTAAAAATCGTATTAGTTTTGAATTAAAAATGTTCCCAGCACAGTAAAATGAAATTTTAAGAGCTGGAGAAATCGTGTTAAAGTAGACAGGGGGATGGTTAAGTATACGTGAGTTTTGGCACCAAATGCCATAGGGCACGCTGTAGATCATAAATACCAAATCTGGCCACAGTAGGCCCATCTGTTAATGACTTACGGTCCTCATCCCCTCTGCCATTTCTGTCCTTGATTTAATCTGAAGAATTTATTATTTCTTGGAAAATAATAACTTTAAGAGAGTTTAAAATATAAAATTTTAAAATTTGTGTGCCAGGGCTATAGTTTATGTGCCTATCGGATGTCAGTGTAAGCCCTGGCTGCCTTAACTATTACACTTACATTATCGGAAATGTAAGTGCATTTCTGTTGCATTTTCACGAAAATTTGTTATGAGTTAGAGATTCTGAGAATTTAATAAAAAAGATTTTTAAAGCCAGAATAAAAATTTATGTTCAGAGAATTTCACAATTCCCAGAATTCGTAGGCATATTGGCAACAGTTATTTTAAAAATTAACGGATTAGGGACATTCGAGATCTAGGCTTAAATGGGTTTCTAAAATTAAGGCTTCAAAAGTTTATTTAAAGGCTTGCACAGTGAGCTAGGGCCTCATTTCTTCGCGTAAACGGTGCAATAAAGCGATTTATTAATATACCCTAGAGTCAATGTAAGTATTGTAACTTTTATATGTTTATTACGTATATTATGTGTTACTTATGCGGTGTAATAAATAGTTGGGTGAACACTTGGAGTTAGGAACCATAGGTAAAACGTTAACCGACTAGTGTCTGACTGTGCAATTGGTAGATCTTAGACCAGGACTCGCGCGGGCTACACTTGCATGAGACTTACTTGATTTTTTCGATGTCTGGATCCCTGAGGGTAATATTATAGGAGTACTCTTCGGGGGGTACCATGTCCCTATATATCTCCTTGTCAGGACCTCAGAAACCAAAACCAGCCATTCCAATGAATTCAGCAGGTCAAATTGTCAAAGCTGTAATCCATTTGGTACAAGTAATCCTACGTAAAACACAAACTTTCAGATCTATCTATATATATAAGAGGAAAGGGATTTTCGTATGTTTATTATTTATCTGAATGTTTGTCTTTAAACTCTGTCAAGTATTATAGATACACCCTCAGCCAATATATACTCTGAATCAGCAAACTCCAACTTAGTTTGAAACATATTGTTAAACTCCCAGGGGTATTGTTTGGAGATTAGCTATTTATGTATTAGATTAAGTACTGAGTTAATTGGTGCCCTTTTGAATGTCTGCACTAGCGCAGTCGTTCAGTGGGCGACGCTTCAACAGGTGGACCGTGTTCTATTTTACCGAGAACCGTGTTCTACTCCAGCGTCTACATATACATGGAAGAGATGACGCTTCGGCAGGACCGTGTTCTATTCCACCGCTAATCGCAGGAGGACCGCCTTCTATTCCACCGCTATGTTTTTAATTAGCCTCTAGCGTAACGTTTATTACATAATTTTTCTGCATAGTTTCAAAACGCCGACCTAGTTTTTGTGTGGCTAAACACTTTATGATGAGTAGTGTAGTATAGATTCAGTTTGTATGGGGGAATTGTGTAAATGTTGTGTAGTGCCAGCTGGTTCTATCACGCATGGGTGAATATGTTATTAGAACTTGTCATGGAGATTTGCACACACTCCGCTGTAACAATTTTCTGTACCGCCTTTTGCACACAATATGATCCACATCGTAGGTAATAATGGGTGTATTAAGCGAATGATTTTTGCGCGTTTTGAAAAAACCAGAGTGCATATGGTTTGTCTGTATGTAAGTTCTCTATCGCCGGAACGAAAAACGGGGTTTGGTTCACGATGAGAGCAAATTACGGCTTGAGCAAATTACGGCTTGATTACAGATGATAGCCAAGGATATTCCGTTCTTCTTAATGAACCCTGATCAAAGTTGTCTAGTAAGTTCATTGCGTTTGGAAAATTCGCACTTTTCGAACCTTCAACATAACCTACGCAAAAAACTCACATAGGTAATGCTAATCAATTCACAGGCTACTATAGCTCAAAGCTTTTTCACGCCCGGGCGGCGCCGGGTATCCCAGCTAGTGTGTTATATATGAAAGTGTGACATTAGATAAGGAGCAGCAGCAGAACAAGATTGTCGTTGTCATATTGATAGATTTAGCGTTCCGAAAAAATAAATTTATGCACACTAATAAATCATGAATTTAGTGAAGCATGAGTGGTTTCGGTTGATCGGGAGATAGGAGTAAATTTTGAGGACCGTGTGGGCCTCAATCGGCCGCCACCCTGACACTGTGAATAGGACAGTATATACATATATTTTTCCCTACATTAGACACAAAAATATAATCATACCTAGTGAAATCCTAATCCGATCCAGCCCGGGCCATTTGTTTTGAAAAACCAATGTATAACTATGAGCAAGAATTCGTTTCATGGGACCCTTGAATTACCTATGTAAAAACTACCTAATACCCAGAACCGGAAATGCAATTTTATCCGAAACCGCAACCGGAATAGCAATTTTTATATGAAAACAGAACTGCAGCCGGAACTAAAATAAAAGGAAGTTTTAATGAACCTTTTGTTTGTGGGTACGAACGATGGGCACATAGTGTTATTTCACGGGTTAAACACGCTGGTTTTAGTATTTTAAAGCTACACTGAGTACGTCATTACACCCCTGGTATGATGCATGGCGCTATAAATACTAAAATTTACAGTAACAAAATACATTGTAAAATTTTGACATATTTTCAATTTAGTTGTACATTGAGGTCTGTGTTGGGTTTGTTAGTTTTTGGGGTAGCTGGATAAGATTAATGTGTAACAGATCCATGCTGGATCGTTACGAGTTAGATTATTCGTGGCCACAGCATAATGGACAACATTTATCACTTTTGGTCACAAATTGTGCTCGGGACCGATACCCCAAAGACAATCACTCGATATGAACTTGAAGCCATTTCCCTGCACCAATATGTGCCTCTATATGCTTATAGATATTTTCCAGTACTCCAGAATGCACCGCTGACCTTTCCATGATCAAAACGAGCGGATATCAATATTGTACCATGATCGCATGATTACCGTATTATTGTTGTTGTTGTTGTTCAGCATATCATGCCATCTGTTTTTGCCATAAAGGCACCCATTTGTTCACTTGCTTTATAGTGTATTAACATGACTATATTGATTGCTATATCCCGATTTATACCGTCTTTCCTACGTATATATTGCGATGATTCACGCTGTTTAAGTTCTGCTTATTAGCGCTAGATTAAAAATATATATTTATTTTTTAATAATTTCTGTAAAAATAATACTTAATGTATATGAAATATAATGGTTAGAACCCATAGATATATTCCATATATTCACGGGCGGTTTTAGAGGGGGGGGGGCGGGAGGGGCGGCCGCCCCCCTGTCAGGTTTCGAAGACGGAAAATTTTTGTCCGATTTGCACATAGACATCACTTAACATAAACCTTAACCTAAGTGTTACCAAAGTGTCAGAGGTTCCTGAAATTTGGTCCACATTCGGAGTAATGTCGTCCGTCGTCGTATTCTTTCGCGCATCGCCAAAGCGACTTGCTTTCCTCAAAAGGTCGGTGGAAGCCTTGAATCCTAATGCAACTAAAACTGTTCTGCCTAAGCTTAGCGACACCAGGTGGGTTGAACATTACACTGCACGTTTGACTTTCTCGGAGCTGTATCCTTGTGTGGCTGCAGCCTTGGAAAATATTGCCCAATATGAAACTGACCAATACCAATAAACTGTTGGGCAAGCCACCGGTCTTCTTGTGGCTATCACCAGATCATCTTTCATTCTTCGTCATGTACTGTGCGCCATTAAAGCCATATCTGTGGATTTTTATATTGAAACCAAACAGCTTCTGCATAGTGATAAACAGTCGGCTGAGCAAGAATTCGAACGCTGGAAATTAAAATGCCGATCAATCGTTCAACTTTGTTCTAACTGCGCTACAGGCAGAATTTAGTTTTAAGGAAGCACTAATACAGGTCGCTATCAGGTATCTGTTGTAAAACGTTTGTTAAAATTGTGGCAAAGAGGAGAGTGAATTTTCCACAAATATTGCCCAGAAATAATAGAATTATAAATGTCTGTCTGTGTCACTCATAACTAATTAACTCAAACATGGTTTTCGAAAAATTAAAGATCCGCCCGCCTCCCCTGTCAGAAATTTCTAAAACCGCGCCTGGATATACTTGTACGTTTTTGAGCGCAGCTCGGCTAAGCCGAGCGAAGCGTTTTTATTTTCTGTCTGGGAGTAAAAAGGTCGATGTCCGTCCGTTCGTTCGGTCCGACGGATCTCAAGAACCACTGAACGGATTTTAAAAAACTTTTTTTGTTTGAAAGCCTATCATGTCAGAGTGTGCACCTGATATTTGGGGTTAAAAATGTTGAGTGGTTAATTAGTAATTAGCTAATTAGTTAATTTTATGCAGCTAAAATAGAGAATTTTGCAATATTTGTGTTATTTATTGAAATAGAATCGTTTCGATCAAACCATTATAGGTTTTTTGGGTCGAAGAATTCAAATATAATATTTTTACCAATGATAAAACCCTATGCAATGTAGTTACAAGAACATAAAATTGAGTACATTCGTAATGCCACAGCCCAAGCTCCGCTCACAAATGTAGTTCCACTACCGACTAGTGGTTAATTTTTTTGGTCGGGCGCAGTGGATGGTGGTTGTAATATTTATTAACTTCGGTTGGCTTAGTATAGAGAGTGTTTTTGCGATGTTCATTTGTCTAGATGCCTTGATTAGTTCTTCATATTACTTGCTTTACTTGGATTTATAAATTACGAATGTTCCACACGTGCCTCTTACATACACTGTTTTCCACTTCTCTCGGTCTGTAATTCTGCACGTTACGAACTGCCAGTTACCTGTTGCAATATGTATATACATGCCCAATTAGTACCTTGATCGCACCGGTTCCCTATATTCGGTTTGTGTTTATACCATTGTTCATGTGTATAATCGATGTCATGACCGTACTGATTTAGTATTATTATTATTACTACCGTATATAGTATTTTGCTGTAGTTTTGGTATGTATACTTATCTATACCTATATTCATGCGCAGCCGTTCATGATCAAGTCGATTTTGGAGTGAAATTGTTGATTTTGCGTATTTATACTTAATGTAGGTACGATAGTTCGAGTTTGATGAGACCTTACCATTCCCGACCCGCGAATTGTCAGAATGGTACGACTACCCGAATCTACCCGATGCTTGTGCGAAAATAGCCTTACCCCGGGCGACTAAGGAAAATTTGGCCTGATGTAGTGAGAAAGATTGGTCGTAACGGAAATCCATCACGACTGTCCTCGCAATTAAGGACCACAAACAGTTTATAGCGGCTCTTCACCCTATAGCGAACAGCAAATGAGAAAATTTTCCGAAAAGCATAAGTTAAATTTGCCGTTATCAAATCTACCAGTGTTGAAATTTAAGAAATACCCTGGTAAACTGCAACACCAAATAACATATCAGCTACCAGTGTTCATTTTGAATGGCTAAGTTAGCTGATAAAATACAATTTAAAATGTCAATTCCAAATACTCGGAACTGAAGGTCTCTGCGGCTCCTGCCTATAATTCCGGAACTATTGAGAAATTGTCGATGGAGCACGAAACTTTTTCGATAGAGAATCTTTCCATTGAGACGATCAGTATCGATGGACTTGTTCAAAAATAGTTAATAGTACCCCAAAATAGTATGAAAATGATCATTAAACTTATTTATTTTAAAATTAATTCACATACAAGTATATATAAACGTTAGCCTTAAGTTTCCTGGCTAGGAGGCTTTTGTTTGAGCCTGGAATGAACCCGCTGCGCACACTTTTGGTACAGTATCACTGGAAATTTGACGAAATTTCCTCGATAAGGCGTTTAACCTATTATTGGACTTTCCTCACTAAATCAGACACAGAAATATACCTCTCACCACACAAAAAAGCTGCTAAAATGTTTAATTATATATCGAAAATTAGGATGGGCTCGACTGAGAGTCCGGATTCTTGTTTTGTCCACAAAGATAACGTGTTAGTTATCTAAATGCTCGACTGAGAGAGCCCAGATCGTATCAGAGGCATGTTTCGTGCCCCGGAGGTAGATGAAGGACAGAGACTCCATTTTTGCGTCATTTGCCTGGCGTTTATTTAATTTGCAACGTCTTGTTTATGCGGACGCTAATCCCAAATGTATAGGCATGTAGGTATATAGGTTCATACAAAATTAATACACACGGTTTTGATATCAAATTTATATTACCATTAAGTAATTAAGTCGGAAGTTAACATCAAACTTATATCAAAGTTAGCTTTAAGTTAGTTGCTTGGTGAACGTGTTTATAATTCGCCATAAAAGCAGTAGAAAACTTATTTCGTTATATTTCTTAAGCAACCAAGACCAAATTTGAATTTAATCGTAAATTTAATATTAACTTTATATAAAGTTTGACGTTTTAGCTGTAGTGTGCTATCAAAGTATCGAGAAGCTTTTACGGGCTTATCGATTAAGGAAATATGAAATAAATTATAAATTTAGTATAAAATTTGAAAATTTGAATTATAAACTAATATAATTTGTATATGAATATAGGGTTATATATATATGTATCAGATCGACGTGACGCTGCTGCATTGTGCACTTCCAAAACGCAATGCCCATACGACCTCGGTTATCGTAACTTCGAGGGAGAGCCCATGAGTTAATTTTTCTTTTCGGGTCAGTCCCATAAAGCTACTGAGCTTAGTAAACCACAGGAGCGCCTCACAGGATGTGTTCTGATCCTGCCGGACGGGTTGTACACGCAGTGTAGCCAACGACCCGTGAAAAAAATATAATACACTGGTGGAAAAAATATAGGGCACATAATATAGCACATACCTACTAGGTATTGCATGCACGACTAGTCATTGTCTCGTCAAGAGCTCGACTTCTTCTTTATTAAGGACAGACAAATCCTGCCTCAACGTCTTCAGCTTTTCAGTTGCCATCGATACTTTGGTGTTGGTTTTTCAGAGATGCAGGCTTCCGTTAATGTAACTGACGCGTCACTAAGCATCTTTTCTGCAGCACGAGTTTCTACTTCATAAAGTCACTTGCGGGCCTTGATATCTTTAAGTCGGCGCTTCTTATCGCTGTTCTCGCGTGCAGCAGCGACGGTCTTGGCAGATTCGTCGTTCTTCATCCGCTCTTATTGTTGATGCTTTTTATACTTAGCCGCAGCATCACGATAATCGCGAAGCAGCAATGGCGTCGGCTTTAGCTCGTGAGCGTTGGCCAAACCATATGGGCAGGAAATATACGTTTTGATCATGCTGTCGTCGTTAAGGCGAACTCTTTTCTGTGATAGGATGTCGTTGTTGATGGAAAATCAACGCTCCACTTCACAATGTCCATGCGGAATAGTCAAGGCCGATTTAAGCACAGCGGCTAGGTTTGCATAAAGCGGATTAGCGTCGTCGGACAATTTGGACAGGATCCCGGACCAAAATTTGTCGACTGAACCAGCCTCAGTAACCTCACCGTCTAGTTTTGAAACGAGCAGCCGCCATTCATCCTTCGCAGCATCCACTCTCTGCATTGGGACAATTGCGGGCAAAGCCTGGTGGAGCGCCATGACGAATCTAGTAAACGAACTGACATCGGAAGTCGTTGCAAGGCTGGCGGGATTAAGGAACTACAGATCACGCAGAATAGTATTGGACAATGGCAAGGAAGCCTGTAACTTGCTAACCAATGCCAAAACAGCCGTGCCCATATTCATGCGAACAAGCTTTCGCGTGGTTAGATCAAGTTTCGCCCAAAACGTCTCTGTTTCGGCACCAACATCGTGTGAATTGGTCTTTAGGTTATCGCTGTTCGTCGAGTGAATCTCACTGGGTCGTCGCAATAACGCGTCGACCTGCTCCTGCTTGACGATGTAGCGGGCATACTGCAAGAACAACTGTCTCAGTTTTTCGGCCAGCAGATGAAGAAGGGGCTCGCGCTTCTGGAACAGTTGGACAAATGCTTCTGCGGGCCTGGCAAAGAAATCAATAAAGGAAATATATACCATCGACGACTGGTCCTCCAGGAACGCCTTGATCGAGTTATACCGGTCAGTGCGCGCGATCGACGCAAAATCCGCTCCTTTCGGTAGCATGACGAGGAAATACTGCCGATCGTTAGCCCACAGGCGTGGTAGCCGCCGGGATGCAGAAGCTAGAGACAACCATCTGCTTGGCACATGTTTTGCAACAAACTGCGTCGCCATGTCAGTGACTTCCTCTGCCATTTGGTACTCTGCCCGCCGCACGGCCGAATATTTGAAGAAGAAATGAATCTGATACAGCATATCAGGAACGTCGATGTCCAATTTGCCGACACCGCGAGCAAAGGCGTTGTGGACGATATGCAAGTTACAGGTTCCAACGTCCAGCAGACACGAATTTGGCTCCTTTGCCGCGTCGTTCAATAACGTAAACACCTTTTTGTTTACGTTCGGGCCATCCATCCCCACCGTTACGATTTTGCCAAGATCCAACCCATTATCGGCACAAAAGTCACACAGACACTTCGCAATGACGTCGCTCGTTGCAGTGGAAAGAAATACTGAGTGCATGCAGGCGGTCTGAACAGAGCCTGTTTTGTCCGACCACCATGATACGTAGATGTCCATTTGTTTCATCACCTGTATGGTCGTTGTTTCATCGAATATAACACCCCCGCCGTAGTGAACAATATTTCCGACCACAGCAGCCTGCGAAAGTGAGGTGCAATGCCGAAAACAATGCTGTACGTCAGTTTAGTTCGGTGGACGCTAAAGTCGGCTGCAATCTTGGAGTCGAGAACCATCGCCGGGAACAACTGTGAACAAGAACCAGTGGACAAATCTGCGCTGCCGCTAACACACTGCTGCACAGCCATAGAATTTCCGCTTTGGCGACTGTCCTCGTGACACATCAAGGATGGCACGCCTGTAGATGCCGGCTTCGATATAGTGACGGTACCAGTATCCTGCGCAACACATAACTTCGACTGTGACGAGCTTCGACGGGCTTAGACCGCACACGCATGCTTGGCTCCAGATGCGTGCTGTCTGACCTGGGGAAATCCTTGATTGCCAATGTTAAACGATTTCTTGCACAACTTGCAATAGGCGAAGTGTAGACCAACCGAAGACGCCGATAGCCAAGTGAAGTTGGGTTCGTTATCAATGGACAATTCCTCCAAGGCCTTCATATATACTGTTTGACGCGGCATTGTGAGGTGTCAGTTAGCTAGGATTGCTCTATTGAGCTAACACTGAAATAAGAATATACAACGCTAAGCTCTGATATTTTCCCACTCCTATTCCGCTAGTCGCAGCTCCGTTGAATGATAGCACCAGGCCCGCCACTCTGAGTTAGAGGGCATGCACATTCCTATTCCGCTCGCCGCAGCTCCGGTGAACGATAGCATCGGGCACGCCACTCTGAGTTAAAGGGCAGACACGCTCCTATTCCGCAAGAACGATTTTGAAAATAAAAAATAAACAAATAGAGAAATACAGGACATATCCATGGTCCGAATGTGTTTATATAAAGGTTTTAATACTCGCTCCGTTTCAAAAAAGAGGGAACCCGAGAGCCACTAGTATATTAAAATTGAGCGAATGAAGCCAACAAATGAAGGTCGTCGGAACAAAGATGACAAATGAAGGTCATCGTAAAACATAAAAATATAGGAAATATAAGACATAGCTCGAAAATATAGGTCAATATAGGACAAAAAATGAAAATACAGGACAATTGGCAACTATGCACACGTAGCCGAAGTGGTACTACCTTTGAGGTCCCTAGGGAGGTTGGCTCCGCCACCTGCTCACAGGCCAAAGAGACCACACCACTATTCCCCTTTGTCGTTCTACCTGCAAGTGCTAAAAACACAGTTTTGATTGATCATCTCTACCTTTCTGAACGTTTATTTCAATTAGCCAGTGGCCCCCACTAGGATCCGACATATCCCTAGACATTTAATGTCGGATTGCGTGTTAGGTTCGACGTTCAGCGAAAGTTTGCGGAGTAAGTTATTTTTCTCTATTCATATCGCACGAGTGGTACTCATTCACACTCAATGAATCGGCGAGTCACGCTAAGGCTTGCATTTTCTGTCCGTCAAGCCTGAACGCGGTCGACTATCGGGGCAACGATTTCAAACCACTTTAATACGTATCGCTGCATTGGACATCGAAACACGATAACACCGTTGGTTTTGTTTTAGTATTTATTAATAAGCCAAAATCCTATACGTACAAGGTACATCAGAAGGGATAATACAATCGTACAACAAAATACGTTACGCCTTGTCTTCTCTCCAAGACAGCTGCGCTTACCCTACTCGAAGCGGATAGGATAACGGAAAGTACATTCGCGGCGCTATGTTCAGTTATCGAGGCGTCATCCGAATAAATGGTCGCTCGGTACTAATGGGAAACTCCGGTAAAAAAAATCTCGGTTCAGGTAAGCGAAAGGCGGCAAAACAAATATAAAGCGGGGTGCGGCGGGACTAAGCGTACATCGCGGGATTACGGGTCTGATTCTGCTCATCGTAATCTACAACTTGAGATCAACGACTATGATACACGATACGGATTGTTACATAGAAAAAGAAAAAGGATATAGTACAGTAGGTTACAACGAATCAGCAAGGGTATAATTGAGCAATTGACATTAGGACATATTCAAGAAAATTCATACATATGGGCATACAGGTATATGATCGAGGTCTACACAAGTATGACTACTAATATTATTGGTACGGCGCAACGTTTTCCTCTCGCGCATACGTATGAACAACTATGTGACAGCGGGTACAAATGTTTTCTATGAACTGTGTATAACAAGATAAGATGTGCTCCATGTTCCTGCAAAACTGTCCTTAAAACGAATAATGAAACTTTTCTCGGTGACACTATGCCACTGTTCTATGGTCAGGGTTCGGTACTTCCAAAAATAACTCTTTTTTCATATACTCGGAGATACGTATATGCACGCGTACAACCAAGCAGAGAACGACATTTCAATATCGGCAGTCCCTTTTATACATTTTGTTGCTCTGTCTCAAACTTATCCGATGGCCAGTTCATCGGGCCTTAATGTACCTACGGCGACTGGGTAAGCGTGCCAAGTATGGCAAAAGTTTAATATGTACCTAAGAAATTGAACAGCGACGTTGTTACCGACTTGGAGGAATGGTTAGGTAAAAGAGATGTGGGTTTGACGTCCACTAACCATCAACGCTTTGAGCGGAGACCACAATTAGGTTCGCGTTCGGTAACATCATCCATACTCGATCAGGATTGAACCCATAAAGAGAAATATATAATCATATCAATGCTCAAAGCTTAAATATCGACTCAATTGTGACCTAAAGGTATTCGGTAGATCACCGTTACAATGCCTACACTCGTGAACCACGGTAGGTTTAGAGCGGGCAGGGTTAAATGTTACTCAAACTGCTCATAGGTACCGGTAAGAGAAGATTGAGACCGAATTTTCAGACTTTCCTAAAGGCACAAATTGCCAAGAAATATTTAACGTGCTGCGTAGATAAAACGTAACTTATCAACATTGGGGAAAGTGATATTCCGTTTTATAAGCAGAATTTTGCCTAAATTTTCACATTTTGATAAGGTGCTGGATCGAGCTGGATCCAAGGAAAAATAGTAAAACGACCAATTTTAGTCTTAGTACCGTTTACCACTCGCACTCGGTTCAGCGAAACCATCTTTTAAATTCTAATAAGAAAAACGCCGCGGCTACGAGTCTCGGTTAGAATCCTAATTGACGAAATGTGAGAAGTTAGTATAAGCGAAAGCGGCTTCGTTCGTTTTACTTAAGACCAATCTAAACCTAAAGATGACGTCTCGGGGTTGAACTGTAATACCGCTGCGTTGGCTCTCGAAAAAATGAGGCTTAGTGCTATTGCCACTACACATATACTGGTCCCAACTATTGTCCTAAGTCACTTGACAGCGCAGATATTACGGACCATCTAAATTACAAGTAATGTACAGAGTTCGGGGTTCTAGTATCTAGTTTTCAATCAAAGTATAAGCTAACTTGCTAAATCTTAGCTGATTTGCAATGTTACGAATCTCGTCCGGAGCGGTACATAATTATTTTGAGAACAGACGGTAAGAGACGTTGCCTCAGCCCCTCGTTCGTAACATCGGAAAGGTTGCAACAAGATGGCTCAATGACCCACGAAATAAACCTATATATACAGATTCTCTACCATGGCTAGGGAACACTTTGAATTCAAGGTTCATGAGCGTACTATATACAAAAATTTTAATGTTCAACTTCGCAAAGAAGGATCTTCGTACTACCGCAATATTTGGCGGCCCAGTGTGGACACAATGTACGGGTCGTCTAAAACGGTTAGCTTTGTTAGTCCGTCATGGGTGTGCTAGCTTAAACTTATGATTTAAATACTTAGTCGATCCTCACTCGAAAACGAGGAAGGCTACGGTTGAGCTCGCGAGCAGGCCACTGCCGAGCCAATGAACCAATCTGGGGCTATGCCCAATTTCCACGAGTTTCACCGGATTAGACTACTTAACTGATTTCTTAATTATTTGTACTCCGAACTCGTTTGCTCGAAGTAGAAATCATTTTACTATCGCTACGAAACGATGGTAATGTGTGATACGAGGGACCGCCTAAGCTGACGAACTAATTGTCAGGGGCGTCGCAATGCGGCTATATTCACGCAGGTTATCTCCATCACATGACTCTATATAAATTGTATAGCTATAAATTACGACTGTATGAACTGATACCAAGTTTAGGGCCTGGCGGCAAGGGCTAAAATTTTATTTAACTAGTTGAAAATCACTTTAGGACTAAACCTATAAGCGGCGATGAATTGTGGGCCATCGACAATGACCTTAAAATATCTAACTTTTCGTGCATTCAACGTCAAAAGCGACTCTCGGAAAAGCTCTATTGGCTACAAAAATGTGTCTAGTAATTTGATATTTTCATTGCAGCGGCAGCGTATCGGGGTTTCGAGATTCCGATAGCGTTGTGCTGCCTTTATGTCCAATATCCGCAGAGAAAAGAGAAATAAAACCGAAATATGCTGGAAATGCTGTGCTAAAGCTAAACATAAATACCCAACTATGAAAGAGAATACATGGGCAGGAAATCTGTGAACTTGGTGTAAAAACCTGAGTGGCTTTTGCACTGCTCGGGTATAATTTATTAAAAATTTTGAACGGGCCACGGCTTTGCCGGGCTTAATAGCGCAAATGAAGACCTACGGGGTCTCTATTTGTAAAATAGAAATCATCATTGGAATTTTGAGTTATTAACAATTGAAGTTTTAGGTGGGGGCAGGCCCTTTTGGATCACCCGGGCAAACAAACCCGGTTGAATTCGCTCGACTTCAAGGTTTGTTTTGAAAGAGCAAATACGACGCGATAAGGTAGCAAAATTTAAACGAAATTTCTGTAGGGAAATTCAAAATATACTAAATCTAAGCCCAAGGTGGGGGCGACCTACTTTCGAGTCGTCGGGTTTAGGAACCCTACTGGATATTGGAGAATACGAAAGAATGCCCAGGATGGAACGTTCATTTTGGTTACTAACCAAGAAAGGTTATATTTAACATCGGTCGGCTCATAGTTGACGTTTCAACTCCTAACTCGACTCAGGAAATCATGTAAAATAGTTCTAGACGCGAGTGTCGCGTTTATTTAGGCCTTAACGCAGCGACTGAGGAAGGTTCAGAATGACTTCGGCTTGGTGAGAAACTTTTCACGAAGCTGAACATGGGGGAGTCGGACCGCCGTGGTGGATGGACCACGGAAACTACAGTGCCGAATAGGTGTGTGACAACAGCCGCAGTTGCTAAATAATTGTCCTATGCTATTCGCTTGATCACCCAGATGATATCTATACCAAGGCTACTTCACATACTTACATACGGTAAATCACATTAAATTTATGTCTGACCGTGTTTACTTAAGAAATTATCAGCTTAATCAGAGATAGTATCAGCTACAGTGCATAGAATCATTGGCGAATATCTGTGGAGTACTCAAAGCTAGCTTTTATACGAATTCAATATTAATTTAATTGTTGACTTAATGGAAATATAAATTTTACATTGAAAGTATATATGTTCATATGTTTGGGATCAGCGACTATTTAAGCAAGACGCTGCTATGTAAATAAGCGTGATGCAAAGGACGAAAAAAGAGGTCCCATCGACTGCAGAGTGCCAAACAGGCCTCGGAATCGGACTCGGTTCTTCCAACCGAGTAGTTTCGTATCTTACGCGTCACAGTACTCGCCAAATAATTAAAATGTTTAGACGGTTTCAGCGAAATTGAGGTGCTTTTTTGTGTGAGATTCAATGAGGGAAATCCAAGGATGGGTCACACGCCTATCGGGAAAATTCTCTCAACTTTCCTGTGGTCACTGTACCCAAGGTGTGCACAGCGGGTCCGTTCCAGGCTTAAACAAAAGCCTCGTATCTAAGGAATTCAAACGTACCATTTATATAATCGTGCGTCGAAATATCTAATTAAATGTAGGTACTGTTTTCGTTCATTTTTCAGCGTATACATATTTATTCCTTAATAAGTCCGTGGATCCCGATCGGATATAGACGGGATCGGTCTCATTGTAAAGGTCGAAGAATTCTGTATCAAAAATGTTCAGCTCTGAAACTACGTTTCCGGAGTTATGGGCCGAAGCCCCAATGCCCTCAATTCCGAATATTCGTAATTGACAAATTAAATTACATTTTATCATTACATTTTATCATCTAAATTAGCCAGTCAAAATGAACACTGGTAGCTGATAACAGTTTGCTCTTTACAATTTACCTGTGTAAGTTATGAAAGCCAACACTGGTAAATTTGATAACGGTGACTTCAACTTATAATTTTCA
>JASANE010022903.1:0-40157 GCA_030248225.1 Trileptium ribeirensis
GACTGGTGTATCGACCAAGGACGTCTGTGTGCGTTGGCTGTGGTAAGGAGCTCTCATCCACCAATATGGCCGGCACAAAAAGACATACGCGGGGGGGGGGGCAAAGTCAAAGAAGGGTGACAAACCTCTGACAGAAGTGAAGATCCAGTCAGGTCAAGTCAAACAATAGGCATAGCGTCCATTAGCTCTATTTTCATGAAAATATACTCAGTCAAATGTATTTTACATCCAAGCTAAACAATAGATCTAAAGTTACTTAAGATGTAAAAACTTCTAAGCGGCGTACAGGTATGACAACTAATATCTCTGCGATGATGATATGATCTCAAATCTGATATTTGAGACAAAAGCAGCTCAGAATTTGTTCTGTTCGCCTATAACATTGCCGTTGGGTGTATATAATTTTAGTTACTTACAGTACAGTGTAAGTAGCTTAAATAACTTACAGTTATGTGTATTTTATTTTGGTTGCTACACTTGGGTGTAAGTTACTTCTATTATTACAGTTAGGTGTAACTGGTTTTAAAGTTAATTTCCAGCTATGTGGAAGTTATTTTAGTTATTTATAGTTAATTGCAAGTAACTTTGTTACTTACACAACACTGTTGTTTACAAAAGTGTCGACTTTGTGCACGCATTTCTTTGTGAATTCTGCAACAAGGAAGAGGTCCCATGTCTCAACGATATACCACCTCTCTCATGAGCATGTATGTCCATGGTGTAGTGAGTTGCTGAAATAATCCTTAAAAGAGTACTACGAAAACGCAACACAAGGTTGTTTCGTAATAATTGTTCCAAAATAAAACAAAATATAATATTTGTAATATTTGTAAATAAAAAAATATTTTGTAAACTTTTAATACTATCGAATGTAATGGTTTCTTGCACACGTGTGAATATGCTGACGATTTCGATTTCTCTGTGAACTACGTAAACGCACAATGTATGGTTGTATCGTCGTAATAATCGTTGCAGGCCAAACAACGGAGGTGCAAAGTGTTTTGGTTCAAAATATCGGGCAACAGCCTGCAACGATAAGGTCAGTTTACTTTCTGTAAACTATAACACTGCGTTGGAGTTAGATATAACAAGCCCTGAAAGTGCAGCAGTATTTCAGAGTTGTTGTCTAAAGCAAAGTCTTTATTGTTTTCTTGAAAGAAGTGTATCACAACAAGGCATGTACCATAAATCCCAGAAAATATTTCAGGAAACGTCGACATCGACAATTTCATATAGTCTGCTGAGAGCCCGTTGCTCCGCCAACAGGACCCCGGGACTCCGTATTCTAAAAATCCGTCTCGACACCGATCAGCAGGCTTCTCCCGTCGACCGTGCTCACTTTCATATAGTCTGCTGAAAGCGCGTTGCTCCGCTGCAAGAACCCCGGGACTCCGTGGTTTTTAAAAATCTGTCTCGATACCAATCAGCAAGCTTCTCCCGTCGATCGTGCTTACTTTCATGTAGTTTGCTGAGAGCCCGTTGCTCCGCCTTAAGGACCCCGGTACTCCGTGGTTTCTGAACATCTGTCTCGATACCGATCAGCAGGTTTCCCCCGTCGATCGTGCTCACTTTCATATAGTTTGCTGAGAGCGCGTTGCTCCGCCGCAAGAACCACGGGACTCCGTGGTTTTTAAAAATCTGTATCGATACCGATCAGCAGGCTTCCCCCGTCGATCGTGCTCACTTTCATATAGTTTGCTGAGAGCGCGTTGTTCCGCCGTAAGGATTCCGGTACTCCATGGTTTTTAAACATCTGTCTCGATACCGATCAGCAGGCTTCCTTCGTCGATCGTGCTCACTTTCATATACTTTGCTGAGAGCGCGTTGCTCCGCCACAAGGACCACGGGACTTCGTGGGTCTTAAAAATCCGTCTTGACACCGATCAGCAGGCTTCCCCCGTCGATCGTGCTCACTTTCATATAATTTGCTGAGAGCGCGTTGCTCCGCCGTAAACACCCTGGACTCCGTGGTTTTAAACATTGTCTCGATATCGATCAGCAGGCTTCTCCCGTCGCTCGT
The DNA here is from genome assembly GCA_030248225.1 of Trileptium ribeirensis. Lineage (NCBI taxonomy): Eukaryota > Metazoa > Nematoda > Enoplea > Enoplida > Thoracostomopsidae > Trileptium > Trileptium ribeirensis. The sequence continues at coordinate 2,021 of JASANE010022903.1, forward strand.
GCTCACTTTCCTATAGTTTGCTGAGAGCGCGGTGCTCCGCCGTAAGGACGCCGGGACTCCGTGGTTTTTAAACATTGTCTCATACGATCACAGCTTCCCCCGTCATCGTCTCACTTTCATATATTTGTGAGAGCGCGTTGTCTCGCCGTAAAGGACCGATCCTTGGTTTTTAAAATGTCTCACACATCAGCAGCTTCTCCGTCTACTTGTCGACTTTATATAGTCTTAAAGCGTGTTCTCCGCCGCAAGAACTCCTCTTGTGGTTTTTAGGATCTGTATCGATACGATCAGCAGGCTTCCCCCGTCGATCGTGCTCACTTTCATATAAATTGCTGAGAGCGCGTAGCTCCGCCGTAAACACCCCGGGACTCCGTGGTTTTTAAACATCTGTCTCGATAGCGATCAGCAGGCTTCTCCCGTCGATCATGCTCACTATCATATAGCTTGCTGAAAACGCGTTCTCCGCCGTAACGACCCCGGGACTCTGGTTTTTAAAAATCCGTCTTACCTGATCAGCAGGCTTCTCCCGTCGACCGTGCTCACTTTCAATAGTCTGCTGAAGCGTGTTGCTCCGCCGCAAGAACCTTGGGACTCCGTGGTTTTTAAAATTGTATTGATACCGATCAGCAGGCTTCCCCCGTCGATCGTGCTCACTTTCATATAGTTTGCTGATAGCGCTTGCTCCGCCGCAAGAAGCCCGAGACTCCGTGGTTTTTAAAAATTTAATATACTGATCAGCAGGCTTCTCCTGACGATCATGCTCATTATCATATAGCTTGCTGAAAACGCGTTGCTCCGCCGTAACGACCCTGACTCCGTGGTTTTTAAAATCTGAATCGATACCGATCAGCAGGCTTCCCCCGTCGATCGTGCTCACTTTCATATAGTTTACTGAGAGAGCGTTGCTCCGCCGTAAGGATCCCGGTACTCCATGGTTTTTAAACATCTGTATAGATATCGATCAGCAGGCTTCTCCCGTCGATCGTGCTCACTTTCATATAGTTTGCTGAGAGCGCGTTGCTCCGCCATAAGGACCCCGGGACTCCGTGGTTTTTAACATCTGTCTGAATACCGATCACCAGGCTTCCCCCATTGATCGTGTCACTTCATATAATTTGCTGAGAGGCTTTGTCTGTAAGGACCCGGGCTCTCGTGGTTTTTAAAAATTTGTCTCGATACCAATCAGCAGGCTTCTGCCGTAGATCGTGCTCACTTTCATATAGTCTGCTGAAAGCGCGTTGCTCCGCCAAACACTCCGTGTTTATTTGTCTCATACATACACTTCTCCCGTCGATCATGCTGATTTTATAGTTTGCTAGCCGTTCTCCGCCTAATCCTACTCATGTTTTTACCCTTTCATGCCGGAATTATTGGTGTATCGCCCACTTTACAAATCAACCCCCTCAGTTCAGCTTTAAGGGGGTGAAACTTTGACGCAGCCACTGAGCTATCTGGGAGTGTTGCTAAGTTCCTTAGAACTTCACAACGTGGCATAACAACGCACGTTCAAACGTACGACATGCGACAAACTCAGCAAACGCAACGACTCGCAATGTGCGTTAGGTCCATTTTGACCTAGCCGGCATGAAAGGGTTAAGCATCTGTCTCGATAACGATCAGCAGGCTTCCCCCGTCGATCGTGCTCACTTTCACGTAGTTTGCTAAGAGCGTGTTGATCCGCCGCAAGAACCCGGGACTCCGTGGTTTTTAAATTTTGTCTCGATACCGTTCAGCAGGATTCTCCCGTCGATCTAGCTCACTTTCATATAATTTGCTGAGAGCGCGTTGCTCCGCTGTAAGGACGGGGATGTGGTTTTTAAATGTTAGATAGAGGTTGCGTAGATGTGTATTTATATAGTTGTGAGGTGTGGAAGAGGAGTGTGGTTTTTAAATTTGTTGATAGTGAGGTTTTCGTCGTTATGTATATTATAGTTTGTGGGGTGTGGACGGGACTCCATGGTTTTTAAAAATCGTCTCGACACCGATCAGCAGGCTTGCCCCGTAGATCGTGCTCACTTTCATATAGTCTGCTGAAAACGCGCTGCTCCGCCGTAAGGACCCCGGGACTCCGTGGTTTTTAAAAATTTGTCTCGATACCAATCAGCAGGCTTCTGCCGTAGATCGTGCTCACTTTCATATAGTCTGCTGAAAGCGCGTTGCTCCGCCGCAAGAACCCCGAGACTCCGTGGTTTTTAAAAATTTGTCTCGATACCGATCAGCAGGCTTCTCCCGTCGATCATGCTCACTATCATATAGTTTGCTGAAAGCGCGTTGCTCCGCCGTAAGGATCCCGGTACTCCATGGTTTTTAACCCTTTCATGCCGGAATTAATTTGTGTATCCGTGCTATGTTTGACAAACTCAAGCCCCCACCGGGGATCGAACTCGGAAAGTGGGGGTGAAACTTGTGTACGCAAACCACTGAGCTATCTGGGAGCTGTTGCTAAGTTCCTTAAGAACTTCACAACGTGAGCGAATAACAACGCACGTTCAAACGTACGACATGCGACAAACTCAGCAAACGCAACGACTCGCAATGTGCGTTAGGTCCATTTTGACCTAGCCGGCATGAAAGGGTTAAGCATCTGTCTCGATAACGATCAGCAGGCTTCCCCCGTCGATCGTGCTCACTTTCACGTAGTTTGCTAAGAGCGTGTTGATCCGCCGCAAGAACCCCGGGACTCCGTGGTTTTTAAAAATTTGTCTCGATACCGATCAGCAGGATTCTCCCGTCGATCTAGCTCACTTTCATATAATTTGCTGAGAGCGCGTTGCTCCGCGGTAAGGACGCGGGACTCCGTGGTTTTTAAAAATCCGTCTCGACACCGATCAGCAGGCTTGCCCCGTAGATCGTGCTCACTTTCATATAGTCTGCTGAAACGCGCTGCTCCGCCGAGCCCGAGACTCGGTAAAAAATTGATACGATCAGCAGGCTTTTCGTCGATTATGCTCACTATCATATATTTTGCTGTATGCGGGTTGCTCCGCCGTAAGGTCCCCGGGACTCCGTGGTTTTTAAAAATTTGTCTCGATACCAATCAGCAGGCTTCTGCCGTAGATCGTGCTCACTTTCATATAGTCTGCTGAAAGCGCGTTGCTCCGCCGAGAACCCCGAGACTCCGTGGTTTTTAAAAATTGTCTCGATACCGATCAGCAGGCTTCTCCCGTCGATCATGCTCACTATCATATAGTTTGCTGAAAGCGCGTTGCTCCGCCGTAAGGATCCGGTACTCCATGGTTTTTAACCCTTTCATGCCGGAATTAATTTGTGTATCCGTGCTATGTTTGACAAACTCAAGCCCCCACCGGGGATCGAACTCGGAAAGTGGGGTGAAACTTGTGTACGCAAACCACTGAGCTTCTGGGAGCTGTTGCTAAGTTCCTTAAGAACTTCACAACGTGAGCGAATAACAACGCACGTTCAAACGTACGACATGCGACAAACTCAGCAAACGCAACGACTCGCAATGTGCGTTAGGTCCATTTTGACCTAGCCGGCATGAAAGGGTTAAGCATCTGTCTCGATAACGATCAGCAGGCTTCCCCCGTCGATCGTGCTCACTTTCACGTAGTTTGCTAAGAGCGTGTTGATCCGCCGCAAGAACCCCGGGACTCCGTGGTTTTTAAAAATCCGTCTCGATACCGTTCAGCAGGCTTGCCCCGTAGATCGTGCTCACTTTCATATAATTTGCTGAGAGCGCGTTGCTCCGCTGTAAGGACGCGGGACTCCGTGGTTGTTTATAAACCGTCTCGACACCGATCAGCAGGCTTGCCCCGTGTCGTGTCACTTTATATAGTCTGCTGAAACGCGCTGCTCCGCCGTAAGGACCCCGGGCTCCGTGGTTTTTAAAAATTTGTCTCGATACCAATCAGCAGGCTTCTGCCGTAGATCGTGCTCACTTTCATATAGCTGCTGAAGCGCGTTGCTCCCGCAGAACCCCGAGACTCCGTGGTTTTTAAAATTTCTCGATCCGATCAGCAGGCTCTCCTGATCATGCTCACTTATATAGTTTGCTGAAAGCGCGTTCTCCGCCGTAGGATCCGGTCTCATGGTTTTTACCCTTTCATCCGGAATTAATTTGTGTATCCGTGCTATGTTTGACAAACTCAAGCCCCCCCGGGGTCCTGGAGTGGGGGGCTGTGTCGCAAACCACTGAGCTTCTGGCTGTTGCTAGTTCTAGAACTTCAAACGTGAGCGAATAACAACGCACGTTCAAACGTACGACATGCGCAAACTCAGCAAACGCAACGACTCGCATGTGCGTTAGGTCCATTTTGACCTAGCCGGCATGAAAGGGTTAAGCATCTGTCTCGATACGATCAGCAGGCTTCCCCCGTCGATCGTCTCACTTTCACGTAGTTTGCTAGAGCGTGTTGATCCGCCGCAAGAACCCCGGGACTCCGTGGTTTTTAAAATTTCTATCCGTTCAGCAGGTTCCCGTGCTCTCACTTTATTAATTCTAGAGCGCGTTGCTCCGCTGTAGGCGCGGCCTGGTTTTTCCTCCTGCTTGCCCAGTAGATCGTGCTCACTTTATATAGTCTGCTCCGCTCCGCCGAGGCCGTCCGTGGTTTTTAAAAATTTGTTGATACCAATCAGCAGGCTTTCCGTAGATTCTACTTTATATAGTTTCTAGCGCGTTCTCCGCCGTAACCCGAGCTCCGTGGTTTTTAAAAATTTGTGATCCGATCAGCGGCTTCTCCGTGATGCTCTTCATATAGTTTGCTGAAGCGCGTTCTCCGCCGTAAGGCCCGGTCTCCATGGTTTTTACCCTTTCATCCGGAATTAATTTGTGTATCGTGCTATGTTTACACTACCTCCCGAGGATGACTTGGAAGTGGGGGCTTTCGCCACTGAGCTCTGGAGGTTCAGCACCTATACAAACAATTCTAGGCCATTTTCTACATAAGGGCATCTTTCGATAAATCAGCAGCTCCCCTAGACGCTCTTTCATGTCTAGCGTTTCCCCGAACCCCGAGACTCCGTGGTTTTTAAAATTTTACACGATCAGCAGGTTTCCCCGTAGATCATCTCACTTTTATATAGCTGCTGAACGCTCTCCCCGAAGCCCGACTCCATGGTTTCTACCCTTTCATCCGGCTAGCAAAATGACCTACGCACATTGTGAGTCGTTGCGTTTGCTGAGTTTGTCCATGTCGTACGTTTAACGTGCGTTGTTATTCGCTCTGTTGTGAAGTTCTTAAGGAACTTAGACAGCTCCAGATAGCTAGTGGTTGCGCAGAAGTTTTACTCCACTTTTCGAGTTTTATTCTGGTGGGCTTTAGTTTGTCACATAGCACGGATACAAATTATTCCGGCATGAAAGGGAAACCATGGGTATCGGGATCCTTCGCGGAACGCGCTTTCAGCAACTATATGATAGTGAGCATGATCCGGGAGAGCCTGCTATCGGTATCGAAATTTAACCATGGTCTGGGTTCTTGCGGCGGAACGCGCTTTCAGCAGACTATATGAAAGTGAGCACGATCTACGGCAGAAGCCTGCTGATTGGTATCGAGACAAATTTTTAAAAACCACGGAGTCCCGGGGTCCTTACGGCGGAGCAAGCGCTCCGCCTCCGGCGCAATTTTTAACGGAGTCTCGGGTTCTTCCGGAACCGTTTCAAAAGAGGACGTTTGCGTTTTTAAAAACCACGGAGGTCCGGGGCAAGCGGAGCAACGCGCTTCAGCAATAAAACACAAAAAACAAGTATAGTGATAAATAAACGAGGTTGGGTCCGAACGCGCTTTAGAGACAATAAAAAGAGGAATTAGGAGAAGTCTGCTGATGGTATCGAGAAAATTTTTAAAAACCACGGAGTCTCGGGTTCTTACGGCGGAGCAGCGGTTCAGATATATGAAGTGAGCAAAAATATCGATCAATAAAACTTCGGGGGCAGCAGCAAAAAAACAAAGCAGCTGCTGATCGGGTGTCGAGACGGATTTTTAAAAACCAGGAGTCCCGCGTCCTTACAGCGGAGCAACGCGTCTCAGAAATTATATGAAAGTGAGCTAGATCGACGGGAGAATCCTGCTGAAGGATCGAGAAAATTTTTAAAAACCACGAAGTCCGGGGTTCTTGCGGCGATCAACACGTCTTAGCAAATAGTGAAAGTGAGCCGATCGACGGGGGAACTGCTGATGTTATCAAGACAGATGCTTAACCCTTTCATGCCGGCTAGGTCAAAATGGATAACGCAATTGCGAGTCGTTGTTGCTGAATGTTTGTCGCATGCGTACGTTTGAACGTGCGTTGTTATTCGCTCACTTGGTTCTTAACTTAGCAACAGCTCCCAGATAGCTCAGTGGTTTGCGACAAAGTTCACCCCATTTCCGAGTCGATCCCCGGTGGGGGCTTGAGTTTGTCAAACATAGCACGGATACAAAATTAATTCGGCATGAAAGGGTAAAAACATGGAGTAGGATCCTACGGCGAGAGAGCTCTCAGCAAACTATATGATAGTGAGCATAATCGACAGGAAAAGCCTGCTGATCGGTATCGAGACAAATTTTTAAAAACCACGGAGTCTCGGGGTTCTTGCGGCGGGCAACGCGCTTCAGCAGACTATATGAAAGGAGCACGATCTACGGCAGAAGCCTGCTGATTGGATGGAAAATTTTAAAAACCAGGAGTCCGGGGCTTACGGCGGAGCAGCGCGTTTTCAGCAGACTATATGAAAGTGAGCACGATCTACGGGGCAAGCCTGCTGATCGGTGTCGAGACGGATTTTTAAAAACCACGGAGTCCCGCGTCCTTACAGCGGAGCAACGCGCTCTCAGCAAATTATATGAAAGTGAGCACGATCTACGGGGCAAGCCTGCTGAACGGTATCGAGACGGATTTTTAAAAAACCACGGAGTCCCGGGTCTTGCGGATCAACACGCTCTTAGCAAACTACGTGAAAGTGAGCACGATCGACGGGGGAAGCCTGCTGATCGTTATCGAGACAGATGCTTAACCCTTTCATGCCGGCTAGGTCAAAATGGACCTAACGCATGCGGCGCCGTTGCGTTTGCTAGTTTGTCGCATGTCGTACGTTTGAACGTGCGTTGTTATTCGCTCACGTTGTGAGCTCTTAAGGAACTTAGCAACAGCTCCCAGATAGCTCAGCGGTTTGCGTACAAGTTTCACCCCCACTTTCCGAGTTCGATCCCCGGTGGGGGCTTGAGTTTGTCAAACATAGCACGGATACACAAATTAATTCCGGCATGAAAGGGTTAAAAACCATGAGTACCGGGCCCTTACGGCGGAGCAACGCGCTTTCAGCAAACTATATGATAGTGAGCATGATCAACGGGAGAAGCCTGCTGATCGGTATCAGACAAATCTTTAAAAACCACGGAGTCTCGGGGTTCTTGCGGCGGAGCAACGCGCTTTCAGCAGACTATATGAAAGTGAGCACGATCTACGGCAGAAGCCTGCTGATTGGTATCGAGACAAATTTTTAAAAACCACGGAGTCCCGGGGTCCTTACGGCGGAGCAACGCGCTTTAGCAAACTATATGATAGTGAGCATAATCGACGGGAAAAGCCTGCTGATCGGTATCGAATCAAATTTTTAAAACCACGGAGTCTCGGGCTTCTTGCGGCGGAGCAGCGCATTTTCAGCAGACTATATGAAAGTGAGCACGATCTACGGGGCAAGCCTGCTGATCGGTGTTGAGACGGATTTTTAAAACCCGGAGTCCCGCGTCCTTACAGCGGAGCAACGCGCTCTCAGCAAATTATATGAAAGTGAGCTAGATCGACGGGAGAACCTGCTGAACGGTATCGAGACAAATTTTTAAAAACCACGGAGTCCCGGGGTTCTTGCGGCGGATCAACACGCTCTTAGCAAACTACGTGAAAGTGAGCACGATCGACGGGGGAAGCCTGCGATCGTTATCAGAGCAGATGCTTAACCCTTTCATGCCGGCTAGGTCAAAATGGACCTAACGCACATTGCGAGCGTTGCGTTTGCTGAGTTTGCGCATGTCGTACGTTTGAACGTGCGTTGTTATTCGCTCACGTTGTGAGTTCTTAAGGAACTTAGCAACAGCTCCCAGATAGCTCAGTGGTTTGCGTACACAAGTTTCCCCCCCACTTTCCGAGTTGATCCCCGGTGGGGGCTTGAGTTTGTCAAACATAGCACGGATACACAAATTAATTCCGGCATGAAAGGGTTAAAAACCATGGAGTACCGGGATCCTTACGGCGGAGCAACGCGCTTTCAGCAAACTATATGATAGTGAGCATGATCGACGGGAGAAGCCTGCTGATCGGTATCGAGACAAATTTTTAAAAACCACGGAGTCACGGGGTACTTCCGGCGGAGCAACGCGCTTTCAGCAGACTATATGAAAGTGAGCACGATCTACGGCAGAAGCCTGCTGATTGGTATCGAGACAAATTTTTAAAAACCACGGAGTCCCGGGGTCCTTACGGCGGAGCAGCGCGTTTTCAGCAGACTATATGAAAGTGAGCACGATCTACGGGGCAAGCCTGCTGATCGGTGTCGAGACGGATTTTTAAAAACCATGGAGTCCCGCGTCCTTACAGCGGAGCAACGCGCTCTCAGCAAATTATATGAAAGTGAGCTAGATCGACGGGAGAATCCTGCTGAACGGTATCGAGACAAATTTTTAAAAACCACGGAGTCCCGGGGTTTTGCGGCGGATCAACACGCTCTTAGCAAACTACGTGAAAGTGAGCACGTTCTACGGGGCAAGCCTGCTGATCGTTATCGAGACAGATGCTTAACCCTTTCATGCCGGCTAGGTCAAAATGGACCTAACGCACATTGCGAGTCGTTGCGTTTGCTGAGTTTGTCGCATGTCGTACGTTTGAACGTGTGTTGTTATTCGCTCACGTTGTGAAGTTCTTAAGGAACTTAGCAACAGCTCCCAGATAGCTAAGTGGTTTGCGTACACAAGTTTCACCCCCACTTTCCGAGTTCGATCCCCGGCGGCGGCTTGAGTTTGTCAAACATAGCACGATACACAAATTAATTCCGGCATGAAAGGGTTAAAAACCATGGAGTACCGGGATCCTTACGGCGGAGCAACGCGCTTTCAGCAAACTATATGATAGTGAGCATGATCGACGGGAGAAGCCTGCTGATCGGTATCGAGACAAATTTTAAAAACCACGGAGTCTCGGGGTTCTTGCGGCGGAGCAACGCGCTTTCAGCAGACTAGAGGATAGTGAGCTAGATCTACTGCAGTAGACTGCTGATTGGTATCGAGACAAATTTTTAAAAACCACGGAGTCCCGGGGTCCTTACGGCGGAGCAACGCGCTTTCAGCAAACTATATGATAGTGAGCATAATCGACGGGAAAAGCCTGCTGATCGGTATCGAATCAAATTTTTAAAAACCACGGAGTCCCGGGGTCCTTACGGCGGAGCAACGCGCTTTCAGCAAACTATATGATAGTGAGCATAATCGACGGGAAAAGCCTGCTGATCGGTATCGAATCAAATTTTTAAAAACCACGGAGTCTCGGGCTTCTTGCGGCGGAGCAGCGCGTTTTCAGCAGACTATATGAAAGTGAGCACGATCTACGGGGCAAGCCTGCTGATCGGTGTCGAGACGGATTTTTAAAAACCATGGAGTCCCGGGGTCCTTACGGCGGAGCAACGCGCTTTCAGCAAACTATATGATAGTGAGCATAATCGACGGGAAAAGCCTGCTGATCGGTATCGAATCAAATTTTTAAAAACCACGGAGTCTCGGGCTTCTTGCGGCGGAGCAGCGCGTTTTCAGCAGACTATATGAAAGTGAGCACGATCTACGGGGCAAGCCTGCTGATCGGTGTCGAGACGGATTTTTAAAAACCACGGAGTCCCGCGTCCTTACAGCGGAGCAACGCGCTCTCAGCAAATTATATGAAAGTGAGCTAGATCGACGGGAGAATCCTGCTGAACGGTATCGAGACAAATTTTTAAAAACCACGGAGTCCCGGGGTTCTTGCGGCGGATCAACACGCTCTTAGCAAACTACGTGAAAGTGAGCACGATCGACGGGGGAAGCCTGCTGATCGTTATCGAGACAGATGCTTAACCCTTTCATGCCGGCTAGGTCAAAATGGACCTAACGCACATTGCGAGTCGTTGCGTTTGCTGAGTTTGTCGCATGTCGTACGTTTGAACGTGCGTTGTTATTCGCTCACGTTGTGAAGTTCTTAAGGAACTTAGCAACAGCTCCCAGATAGCTCAGTGGTTTGCGTACACAAGTTTCACCCCCACTTTCCGAGTTCGATCCCCGGCGGCGGCTTGAGTTTGTCAAACATAGCACGATACACAAATTAATTCCGGCATGAAAGGGTTAAAAACCATGGAGTACCGGGATCCTTACGGCGGAGCAACGCGCTTTCAGCAAACTATATGATAGTGAGCATGATCGACGGGAGAAGCCTGCTGATCGGTATCGAGACAAATTTTTAAAAACCACGGAGTTTCGGGGTTCTTGCGGCGGAGCAACGCGCTTTCAGCAGACTATATGAAAGTGAGCACGATCTACGGCAGAAGCCTGCTGATTGGTATCGAGACAAATTTTTAAAAACCACGGAGTCCCGGGGTCCTTACGGCGGAGCAACGCGCTCTCAGCAAATTATATGAAAGTGAGCACGATCGATGGGGGAAGCCTGGTGATCGGTATCGAGACAGATGTTTAAAAACCACGGAGTCCCGGGGTCCTTATGGCGGAGCAACGCGCTCTCAGCAAACTATATGAAAGTGAGCACGATCGACGGGAGAAGCCTGCTGATCGATATCTATACAGATGTTTAAAAACCATGGAGTACCGGGATCCTTACGGCGGAGCAACGCTCTCTCAGTAAACTATATGAAAGTGAGCACGATCGACGGGGGAAGCCTGCTGATCGGTATCGATTCAGATTTTTAAAAACCACGGAGTCCCGGGGTCGTTACGGCGGAGCAACGCGTTTTCAGCAAGCTATATGATAGTGAGCATGATCGTCAGGAGAAGCCTGCTGATCGGTATCGAGTCAAATTTTTAAAAACCACGGAGTCTCGGGCTTCTTGCGGCGGAGCAACGCGCTCTCAGCAAACTATATGAAAGTGAGCACGATCGACGGGGGAAGCCTGCTGATCGGTATCGATACAAATTTTTAAAAACCACGGAGTCCCAAGGTTCTTGCGGCGGAGCAACACGCTTTCAGCAGACTATATGAAAGTGAGCACGGTCGACGGGAGAAGCCTGCTGATCGGTGTCGAGACGGATTTTTAAAAACCACGGAGTCCCGGGGTCGTTACGGCGGAGCAACGCGTTTTCAGCAAGCTATATGATAGTGAGCATGATCGACGGGAGAAGCCTGCTGATCGCTATCGAGACAGATGTTTAAAAACCACGGAGTCCCGGGGTGTTTACGGCGGAGCAACGCGCTCTCAGCAAATTATATGAAAGTGAGCACGATCGACGGGGGAAGCCTGCTGATCGGTATCGATACAAATTTCTAAAAACCACGGAGTCCCAAGGTTCTTGCGGCGGAGCAACACGCTTTCAGCAGACTATATGAAAGTGAGCACGGTCGACGGGAGAAGCCTGCTGATCGGTGTCGAGACGGATTTTTAAAAACCAAGGAGTCCCGGGGTCCTTACGGCGGAGCAACGCGCTCTCAGCAAATTATATGAAAGTGAGCACGATCGACGGGGGAAGCCTGGTGATCGGTATCGAGACAGATGTTTAAAAACCACGGAGTCCCGGGGTCCTTACGGCGGAGCAACGCGCTCTCAGCAAACTATATGAAAGTGAGCACGATCGACGGGAGAAGCCTGCTGATCGATATCGAGACAGATGTTTAAAACCACGGAGTCCAGGGGTGTTTACGGCGGAGCAACGCGCTCTCAGCAAATTATATGAAAGTGAGCACGATCGACGGGGGAAGCCTGCTGATCGGTGTCAAGACGGATTTTTAAGAACCACGAAGTCCCGTGGTCCTTGTGGCGGAGCAACGCGCTCTCAGCAAAGTATATGAAAGTGAGCACGATCGACGAAGGAAGCCTGCTGATCGGTATCGAGACAGATGTTTAAAAACCATGGAGTACCGGAATCCTTACGGCGGAACAACGCGCTCTCAGCAAACTATATGAAAGTGAGCACGATCGACGGGGGAAGCCTGCTGATCGGTATCGATACAGATTTTTAAAAACCACGGAGTCCCGTGGTTCTTGCGGCGGAGCAACGCGCTCTCAGCAAACTATATGAAAGTGAGCACGATCGACGGGGGAAACCTGCTGATCGGTATCGAGACAGATGTTCAGAAACCACGGAGTACCGGGGTCCTTACGGCGGAGCAACGGGCTCTCAGCAAACTACATGAAAGTAAGCACGATCGACGGGAGAAGCTTGCTGATTCGTATCGAGACAACTTTTTAAAAACCACGGAGTCCCGGGGTTCTTGCAGCGGAGCAACGCGCTTTCAGCAGACTATATGAAAGTGAGCACGGTCGACGGGAGAAGCCTGCTGATCGGTGTCGAGACGGATTTTTAAGAACTACGGAGTCCCGGGGTCCTTGTGGCGGAGCAACGGGCTCTCAGCAGACTATATGAAATTGTCGATGTCGACGTTTCCTGAAATATTTTCTGGGATTTATGGTACATGCCTTGTTGTGATACACTTCTTTCAAGAAAACAATAAAGACTTTGCTTTAGACAACAACTCTGAAATACTGCTGCACTTTCAGGGCTTGTTATATCTAACTCCAACGAGTGTCTTAGTTTACAGAAAGTAAACTGACCTTATCGTTGCAGGCTGTTGCCCGATATTTTGAACCAAAACACTTTGCACCTCCGTTGTTTGGCCTGCAACGATTATTACGACGATACAACCATACATTGTGCGTTTACGTAGTTCACAGAGAAATCGAAATCGTCAGCATATTCACACGTGTGCAAGAAACCATTACATTCGATAGTATTAAAAGTTTACAAATATTTTTTTATTTACAAATATTACAAATATTATATTTGTTTTATTTTGGAACAATTATTACGAAACAACCTTGTGTTGCGTTTTCGTAGTACTCTTTTAAGGATTATTTCAGCAACTCACTACACCATGGACATACATGCTCATGAGAGAGGTGGTATATCGCTGAGACATGGGACCTCTTCCTTGTTGCAGAATTCACAAAGAAATGCGTGCACAAAGTCGACACTTTTGTAAACAACAGTGTTGTGTAAGTAACAAAGTTACTTGCAATTAACTATAAATAACTAAAATAACTTCCACATAGCTGGAACTAACTAAAACCAGTTACACCTAACTGTAAGTAATAGAAGTAACTTACACCCAAGTGTAGCAACCAAAATCAAATACACATAACTGTAAGTTATTTAAGTTACTTACACTGTACTGTAAGTAACTAAAATTATATACACCCAACGGCAATGTTATAGGCGAACAGAACAAATTCTGAGCTGCTTTTGTCTCAAATATCAGATTTGAGATCATATCATCATCGCAGAGATATTAGTTGTCATACCTGTACGCCGCTTAAAGTTTTTACATCTAAGTAACTTTAGATCTATTGTTTAGCTTGGATGTAAAATACATTTGACTGAGTATATTTTCATGAAAATAGAGCTAATGGACGCTATGCCTATTGTTTGACTTGACCTGACTGGATCTTCACTTCTGTCAGAGGTTTGTCACCCTTCTTTGACTTTGCCCCCCCCCCCCGTATGTCTTTTTGTGCCGGCCATATTGGTGGATGAGAGCTCCTTACCACAGCCAACGCACACAGACGTCCTTGGTCGATACACCAGTCCTAAGCCCCCATGATCCTGGTATCTGGCGTTCCCTCTGGCACCGCCATCCCTCTCGCTCGCCGTGCACGCTCCACGGTGACGAGCGATGTTGCTTTTGGAGAAATCTCGTCCAAATTTTTCACACCGGCGCGGCGGCGCAGAGCTTCATCTGGGGCCTTAGTGCCTCTGCTCGCTTTCTCGTGATTAATTTTTTGTTCTCTGGGTCGAAAGCGACCCCACACTTTCGGCAACCAAAACGCTTCTTGTTTGAGCCGTCTCCATGCATTCCCTTATGGCGTGTCCTTACTCCCGCCATGGATTTACAAACCTTGTCGCATTCTGCAACTTTGCACCTCAAGGGATCGTTGACTTCGGGCTCGACATTTCGCTGGCATACTGGGTTTGTATTGTTGTTGTGATATCCTAGACTCCACTCCCATTTCGCTAGGTGTGTCACAGGTCTGTTTACTAGTTCTTTCCACGATCTCCTATCTTTTGCTTGTCGGCCTACCTCCATCCAGCTTATTCTCGATTCTTTCAGTAGCTTTTTCGAGTATAACAACGTTTTCCGCTTCCTTCCCAGGGTCTTTGGAAGTGTTTCCAACCGTTTATCCCAACCAAGAACAGCTGCTTTGGTTTGATGATCATTTTCCATCCTCAGCATATGGCCCAAACTTTAAAGGACTCGTTTTTCTACTTTCCAATGCGTGGTCTTCACGTTGAGTTCGTTCCTCACATCTTACATGGTTTTTCTTTGCCGTTCCGTTTGCGGCAGGATGGAACCTTTCTTGTTGGACCAAATGTATCGGTAGCATTTGTCAATCCACTGTTGCATCCGTTTGATCTCGCTCAAATGTCAAGTTCTTACTGCGCAATCGAAAAGAATTCCACTCCCCACGCAGGCTTCGACGATACGCACCTGGGAACGTTTGGACAATTTCCATCCCTTCAAATGGTTCTTAATTTGGTATCATAGCAGTCCGGTGCGTTTGATGCGGTTATTGACGTCGACTTTTGGGTTTATCCAGCTGCCCAGCATTCTAATTTTAACGCCGTGCTCCGTGCCAAAATATAACTTTTCTTCTTTCGCTTCGTTCGTTTCCTTCTCGAACGACTTCATCACTTCTTTGATGACCTTTACGCCGATTTCTATTTCGCCGCGTTCGCCGATCACAGTCGTGTCGTATGCAAAGAGCGAAAATGGCAAACGTATGTCAGAGGCATCGCTGTTGTGTTTTTCCCAAAGGCCTGTCCCGGGGAACTCGTTCCCTCGGACCCATCTTCGTCTGAATCCGACTTCTGTACAGCGGCTACGGCTGTGATTTTTCTTTGCCGTTGTGCAATTCTCATTACAGCCTGATGGAAGATGTTGAAAAGGACCGGTGATGTGGGGCACACTCCCCGTAACCCCCATTCCGACAACCAAGGATCGCTGTCCTCTTTACCTTTGATGCGGTACGTTGTGGTTTCATGTAGATCCATTATGGTGTGTAGGCAGTTGCCCGTCAGACGTTATCGCTCCAAAATCGCCCATAGGGCAGGTTCGTTGACCCGCGGATAGGCTTTTCGTAGGTCCAGGAGTATTGCAATCGGATCCGAGTCATTGCTAATGTTCTGGTTGGCCGGTAGCCGTGATTTAAGTTTGATGACATCTCGAGCATCTTCTTCGAGTCGAATCATCATCTGCGTTGCATCGGCGGTAGATTTTCCTGGTCGAAAACCGGTTTGATCGTCGTCGACCAGTTGCAGATGTTCCGCTCACCATCTCAGAGGGCTAGCGATGACCCGAGCTATTATCCTGCTCCCCACTGCGAGCAGACATACGCCTCTGTAGTTATTTTGTCGTTTCTATCACCTTTTTTAAACAGATGGATTACTTGATCCAATTTCAAACTCTCGTCCCACAGGTTAGCTCTTGTACGGAACATGTGTTGGGCCATCTTTACTACCTCTGTTCTTATCTCGGGGGCCGCCACGTGAATGTAGCACATTCTCAAAGCATATGTCTTGTCCCGGCGCCGACTCTTTCATTTCTTTCATTTGCAATATTTCGAGCTTCGAAGGAATGTCATTTATCGTGTTGTTTGCCGCTTGTGCTTTGGGACAGTTACGCAGGTCAGTGGATTGTTCCACTGCCGACAGGATTTCGTTTGGGCTACGCTCGAAACGCTTTTCCGAGACAGCTTCGAAATCTTGTCGAAAGTCATCCGTCGTGATAGTTGTGCTATTGGGGGCCTTTTTCCGGCTCCTAGTACCGAGATTCCGGAGAATTTTGTACATTTGTCCCGTGTTGCCCCCGCTATAGGCTGTTTCACACTCCCTCCGCAGTCACTTCATTCTACCACTGCTGCTCCCATTGTCGTAACTTTGTTTTCATTTCTTTCCGTGTCTCCTTTAGATCCATTTGTACCTCTGCTACTTCTCGCTCGTGTGTCGCACTGGTCCCCCTAGTGGTGCGCTGCAATCTAAGCGCATTTCTCTGCCGCACCAAGTCGTTTATCGATCTGTTCATTTGATCAATTTCATCATCCTTGCCTAGTAACCAGGGGCTACTGTTTGTTTTCCGTTGCCTGCCGCACACTCTTTCTGTCACATCTGTCATAATTTCCGCCAAGAGGTTGTAGTTAGATCCACCTTCCATCATTTCGTGTTCTCGATGGGCATAGGTTTCTCTTGTCAACTGTTGATAGCGCCCTCGTATCTCAGGGATCTTCAGTTTTTTCCTTGCCATTTGTGGCTTCCGTTGTTGCTTGTTCGACCTCCAGCGTTTACGCCTGAGGCGTATGACCAGCATCTTGGGTTTGTGGTCAGATAGAGCCATATCTTCAATCGTTCTAATTGGTTGAACCGTGCGATGACGTTGCTCTGACTTCATCAGAAACCCATCCAGCTCGTACCATCTACGATGAATTCTGCTATACCATGTCCCCCTTGACGGGTGGCAGCAAAAGATGTTCACATAGCACAAGCCATATTTTCTGCACACCAGGCTATAAGATCCCTGCCCGCTTCATTTGTTTGTCCAAGACCATATCGTCCGCACGTTGCTGCGAAGTTGTTTCCATTGTTCACTTGTGCGTTGTGGACGCCCCCAATAACCAAAACCTCCTGCAGCGGACATTCAGCGAGTTGTTGTGCCGCCTCAGCGCGATAGGCTTCCATCTCTGACTGTAGACTGTTCCACAGAGGCTGGTATACTGCTACCAATAGCGTTTCTCCTATCAGCACTGTTGTTGAACGTTTGGCAAAACGTAACCGTTGTTTCTCGTTGATCCATTGTTGCAGCAGACCTCCGCGTAAGATAATGGCCGACTTTTTTGAGTGTATAATCGCCGTTTTTTTCTAGTCGTGTCGTCGTCTTCCCTCAAGCAGATGACACCATCTTGATCAGACCGTACCTCCGACACCAAATTCACCTCCAATCGATTTGTGATGACTGTCTGAACGACTAATTCCAGTATCTATCTATTGCCTTCCCTTCAAGATATCCCTTGTAGATTCCAAGTTACTACTTTCACTGTCCGCCTCTTTTTATTTTACTCTGCTGTCGTTGACTTGTTGACTCGTTGAGATATTTGCTTCGATTCCCCCTTTTGACAGGCTCGAAATACTCTTCGCTCGTGGCGCCTTTTATTCCGCATCCACTTTTTGGCATCGCATTTGTTGCACCTCCGTCCTTTACGCGTGGGCCCAGGGTTTGGGTGTATCGTACTGCGCTTTATCTTCAGCAATTCTTTCGCATGGTTTCATCGGGGTGCAGGCCAAAGAAGGCCCTCGCCAATAATTTGTTTAAAGAGTCCCTTGGGTTGGCTACTCCCTCGGCGCTCTGTTGGTTCACGGGAGGTTGACGGGGCACCATCGCTTGATGACTCCTCGCCCTGTTCCGCGACCCCTGATGGACATTTTGCCGCGCCACCTTTAACGGTGTGCGCGACCCGCTTGAGCCGTTCCGAAGCTGAAGGCAGTCCATCCACAAGCCAATGCCTATGGGTAGACGGGTAGTAATACCATCGTCTTCAGCGCAAAATGTCACTTTCATATTTGCTTCTGATGTAAGGGTTCCTCTGTAATTAATGTTTGCCAGGAGTTAAAATTCTAATACGGCCAGCATATCGCCGACCATTCTTGGCATATCGCCGACCATTGTTATAAATATTAGGCGTCATGTTTGAATCCATCTAAGAACCGGGTAAAAAATGTATTATGTCTAACGGATAAATGTGCTTTTATAGTTCTTCTGTTATGAAATTAATTTTATAATTTTGGGATAAAACATTTCAAGAGACCTTGAGTTTTCGTACATTCAAAGAGAAATGTGCCGCTGCAGTTTATACTGACCTCAAAATTCTACGCTCTCAGCATATTTCGAGAAAACTGGTGCCCTCTTAATGGCACAAGCCCAGCGCCAATCGAATATGTAAAATCACCGTCGATCCTTTTGCTATTAGTTGATCGGTTTGCTTTTGCTGAAATTGCTTTACTCCAGAGGATTTCTTATTCCTAAGATTTAATTTTTACGATGAAGCTTCTCGTGTCGATGCACTAGTGAAATTTATTTCTAGTTAGGTATAGCAGCAGGGGCGCCGTTTTTTGGAGCTCGATTAGACGATAACATCCTAGACTAAACATTGGATCCATAATAGTACTGAACCGTATTAACCGTAATATTAAGACTTCTTGTGCCTCGCGCGCATTATATATAGAGTTTGACAAAAGTCGAAAAGAATGTCACAGACTCACAACGGTGCCGAAAATGCGCCCATAAGCAAAATTAATTACCCATAATTTATTGTCAAAATTTTAAAAGTTAAGGATTGCGTTTGCAATGGCATTACTTGCCAACCTTAACTAATACGATAACGGGGACTCAAACCCAAACTCACGCCGGATCATTGCAAACCCTCATCTCACGTCTAACGCGGAGTTGGTTTTCAATCCGACACGAGGAGCACTGAAACGACCCACATGATTGTTGTCCTGGATTATGGGCGCTGTTGTATCGCGGATGCTGTGTTCGACGCTGTCGAGATGGTTTAGACGTCAAACGAGGCACGGTGCGGAAGAACGAATCGTCGTATGATCGCCAGTCTGACCACCCACCAGATACGGGTTCAAGGTGATATGGCGAGGGAACACATTTTCCCGACCGACACCACTGTAACAATATATCAATTAGCTATGTTAGAAGGATACGCATTTTAGGGACGTTCTTCTCAAGTTTACTGAAGAATTTGAAGACCATCCCAATCTATTTAGAAGAGTAAATTCATTCTAGATCGTTTCAAAGATTTAGAACAAGAGTTGGGTTTTAAAGCATTTCACACGCATATCGTTTTAGTGGCATGGTTGTAAATCAGTAAAGCCAATTGAATAAAGATTTTGGTTTTAACTGCCGGAAACGAAAAGTCACAAAATGATCAATCGAGCAGAGAGTTTCCTGTTTTCCCGACTCCCTGACTTCGAAGATGATGGTTATGCGGTGACTCTAAGTATGACAATGATTTTGACACGCTGATATCAATTTATATCTATATATGACTCGGATGCGTAGCGTAACACCGAATTCGCATTCAGTCAATCATTATTAATATGCGTCTTGTTAATCCTATAAACGAGAACCAGTACGTGTCAAGCGTCCAGAGACGGTGTTAAAAACACATTTGGCACCATCACAGACATATTGCCATTTTAGTCTTTACATATCTGTCATTGTGTTCGGTACCTTGTATCAGGTAGACAGGCGAAGGAGGGGTGTAACTAACGATAACCACCCGGCTAAATATATCAAAACGTCATAACATAACGCATATATTAATAAAGATTCAAACGAACCGACGAAAGTCATAACTGGACAGCGGGTTCTCGATATTAGCTGTCAAAGTTGTCCCAGCCCAAGCCCTTAAGGTGTTGATTACTCCGTTGTTTAAGCTTCCGAAGAACCTCCTACTGATTCCCATATGTTTACCATAAACAACATGGGTTTTAGTCTCTTGGTCAATAAGATTATGCGGCACAGGACGATTCGAACAGACAAGCTGATGACTGTTGAAACATGCGGTGACCCCACATATTTATAAATATTGTAATTTGTTATATATGTACTCTCAATCGTAATAAATTGAAAAACACAAACAACACTTGCCTTATTCTGACCGCAATATGTTCCGTCGAGTGCTGCGTGGGAAGCGTTCATATATCGACCACCATTGCTACACCACGTCCGGGCACAGATGGTCTGAAACATTGGGCACAACGGAGCGATTAAGAAAGATCAATTCCCAAATATTGTCCCTTTTGCTGTGTAAACGCTGGGTTTTTGATATGTAAGTATTCATTGCCTAATAAGGGCCCACGCCAAGTAAACCCAGGTTATTGTGAATTTATTTTTTAGTTAGCTGATAATAATATTTGAAATAATAGGTATCGATAAACGAGATGACCCCTTAATAGTAGAACCCAGTCCAGCCTAATCTAACCTCACTCCCTATATGGTTTACCTCTCTGCCCAGCCCCAACCTCCCTGTAGAGCGCAGAGGGAAACTATTGGGATTATTGTGCAAAACTTCAAATTCAAAAATTCAACACGCCTTGGCGTACCCCCCCGAGGACCTCTATCTCGCCGACCATATTCTCCCTCTTAAGCAAAGCAGGTGATCCTTGGGCCCTTATGATTTGGAGCTACCAACGATACTATTAAATCGGTACCTGGGTTTTTTAATTTACTGAGCAGCTTTGCTATAAACGTAACTTATATGTTTCAAGCGGCAGGAATTTTCTTAGTTAATTCTTCAAAGTCCATCGCTGCGATGACGGCAGCAATGTTCATTTATTAAATTGTCAGCTCACTGAAAATGTCGTTTTACATCAGATTCTTTTGAGGCGAGGCTCCAATTCATGCCATCTCAATGTATTTTAATAAATAAATCAATCCATCAATCCATCCATATATGAATCAATCAATCAATCAATCAATCAATCAATCAATCAATCAATCAATCAATCAATCAATCAACAAAGACATTTAAGATTTCGAAACCAATTCTTATAATACCTCTAGAGTATAGTTGCAGCACTACTATCATTAGAGTATACTAAGCGCGGTGTCTATGCCTAAGCTTCGTCCTACCTCAAGTCTTTCTCTTCGTCTAAGGATGTGCTCGAAGCATGACCCGAAATAGCTTCGACATTGGTCATCGATGGTATATCGTTGTCCAGGCAGTCTTTTGCCATCGTAGCTGATCGATCCGACCGAACGACGATTCTTGAGACAATTCAGACGATTGCGAATCCTGAAACAATGGACTATGCGCGTCCCTTCAGTGACTCTTTTCTCATATAGAACTGAATATATGCCATAATGAATCGAAAACAATGACTAACTAATGTTATTGTATTGTTTGCATAAACATCGAAGCTTTGTTTGGGCTAGCACGCTTGGCTCAACTAGACTCTGTCTTTCCACAGTGTATAACCTATCCTTCAGTGTCACAACCTTCTTCCAGAGTTTATAAAGAACACTTGGCTCAATGCAAAATGTCATTTTACCCGAAATTCCCGTACAATCGTCACGGTATAATGATTGCATTAGGTATTGCACTTCATAACAAACACGTATAGGGAGAACCATAAAAAAACTGTGATATCAGTAAGGTAAGTCATACTTTGAAGCAATCTTCCCAGAATTGCACATTATTTAATCCAAAGATGTCGAAGGGCCGTCGGCAGTCGGAGGTAGATGCTAGACGGAGGATGTCCTCGAGGTGAGGGGTAGGCGAGGTGGTAAATTCTTGAAATGTTTAGGAACTCAAAATTTTCCTCACCTTTATTAAAAATTGCCTATTTTTCCAACTTGCAATAAATTTTCCATAATTCCTTAGAAAAGCCGAATTTAATCAATTAATCAATTTAGTCAATCTATAATTTAAGTTAATTTTAATAATGGAAAAGGAAATTTCCCACGGGTCTCAACGAGATTTAGAGCCGAATAGACTTGAGAGTCAAATCTACCGACAACATGCACTGTTTCACAGCAATTTCCTTCCAATGTATGATATTTTCCCAGAATATTTTATTGTTAACCAGTCTTATATGGCAAGGACGTATTGTCGTTGATCAAACCTTCAAGTTCACGAAACTAGAATTCGTGTATTTGTTAGCCTCTACAGTAGTAATAGAATGTTTTTGGAAAACTTTCATCATGATAAACTCTTGGTGCTAACACTAAACCATAAAAAAGGCTCACGCCAGTTGTTCCAGAAACATCGTATATTCGGCTTGACTACAACTGGACCATCGTTGTTGTCCGAAACCAATGATCGGGCTCATGACACAACACGTTGCGCTGCAGTTGTTCCCAATACTGTCGTGGGTCAAGCCTGCAAAAAGCAGAACAATACCTATAATTGTATTTTCTCATGGGTATCTTTTAATAGTTGTAGCCTCGTCTGCCGTATTTTCTCACAGGTCAGCATTTAATCGCTGTTGTCCGAAACCAATGACGGGCTTATGACACAACACGTTGCGCTGCAGTTGTTCCCAATACTGTCGTGGGTCAAGCCTGCAAAAAGCAGAACAATACCTATAATTGTACTTTCTCACGGGTCACCGTTCAATAGTTGTAGCCTTGTCTGCCGTATTTTCTCACGGGTCAGCATTTAATCGCTGTTGTCCGAAAAGAATGATCGGGCTCATGACACAACACGTTGCGCTGCAGTTGTTCCCAATACTGTTGTGGGTCAAGCCTGCAAAAAGCAGAACAATACCTGTAATTGTATTTTCTCACGGGTCACCGTTTAATAGTTGTAGCCTTTTCTGCCGTATTTTCTCGCGGGTCAGCATTTAATCGCTGTTGTCCGAAAAGAATGATCGGGCTCATGACACAACACGTTGCGCTGCAGTTGTTCCCGTTACTGTCGTGGGTGAAGCCTGCAAAAAGCAGAACGATATCTATAATTGTATTTTCGCACGGGTCGCCGTTTAATAGTTTTAGCCTCGTCTGCCGTATTTTCTCACGGGTCAGCATTTAATATTTGTAGCTTCATCTGCTCTAGCATACAGTCGGTGGCTGGTACAAAGCCATCGCAATGACACTCATATATACCACATGTGGGAACGAGTTGAGTGCGATGTTGGAATAAAATGCTACACGACAGTATTCTAGAGTCGTACAAATACAACACGTATAAAATATTATCCCAGCTGCCTTCTAAAATGAGGTTCGTGACCAGAGGGAAGTCGTGTCAGACCTATGTTGGGCCACCGGAGTTATATTGCCTTGTCGTGCTACTAAGCGCCTAGGTCGGCGAATTCAGAAATACCGTAAAATTGATGGAAATTAATGATAATTGAAAAAAGAAGAAATAAAAATGAAAACAAAAAGCAAACCAGAATCGTCACGCTTACATGTGTACACAGCAAAAATGTTGACTCAAAATTTGACTCAATTTGAGCCAAGTGTGAGTCAAATTGAGTCAGGTTTTGAATGTATATAGACAGTGATCCTTAACGTTAACATTCAGTTAATCTTTGGCTCAATTTGAGTGGAAGTTTGGCTAAAATTGAATCGAGTTGTACGCAAATTGAGTCAACATTTGACTCAAAGTTTAACTGAAGGTTAGGATTAAAAAAGGGCCAAAACAACAGTCAAAATCTGACTCAATGTTTTTACAATATAATAAACTGGCATTATACTTGTCGCCATAAGATTGTAATGCAGAAACGAGCATAAACTCGTTTGGACTGTCGGCGTCGCAAACTTCAGCTGAAGCTTAACCAAAGCCGAAAATGGTAAAAGGTACAGCTATGGGACTAAATCTTTACGGCAAAATATAGAATGGGTCTTTTAATAAAGCTGTGAATTTGGTATATAATTTGGGAATTTTTCTCGAATTTAGTGCACTAAAGCTCCACGTTAGGTAGTTGGGAAGTATAGCGTGTAAAAACCTTAGTTAACTGGATTGATTACGCTGAACGAGGTAATTAGCGAACGAGGATACGATAAGACATCCTAAAAGATTTAAAGTTGTACAACTGTGATTCCTAAAGCAGATTGACTCCAGGCACTATGTTACACTTTTACTCCGAAAAGTGCACCCTTAAAGAGCAAATGATATTTCAACGCAAATGTTAGTTATTTGCGTCAGCATAAAGGTCCATAGCGTTCAACCAATCATAATGATGTAGCGTTACGCACAAAAATATAGTCCTAATGTTTTTAAATATCACTGACCATTAAAATGAAACCCATGTTATCGAATAAATATTTCCAAAGACAAAGCCGTGGTTCCTGTTTGAATACGGCTTCAATACTTTACTAGACCTAACCGGTCAGTAAATTACGCCTAGTCAGGTTAGCGGCCAGACCGAAGTCTGGATTAATGCTGCTC
Organism: Trileptium ribeirensis; assembly: GCA_030248225.1. Classification (NCBI taxonomy): domain Eukaryota; kingdom Metazoa; phylum Nematoda; class Enoplea; order Enoplida; family Thoracostomopsidae; genus Trileptium; species Trileptium ribeirensis. Next base: position 26,154 of record JASANE010022903.1, read on the forward strand.
CTGCTAGGATCGCATTGGTTATATTAGACCAGATGGATACTAGCTCTCGTCCAAAAGGTACTTTGTGAAGCTGTAGTCGATGCCCCCGAAGATCGTTAGGGTGGCAAACCCTGGAATCCTTCAACTGAAAACAAGACTAGGTCATCGTATAACGTAAAGTACATGAGTGTGACCCAGTTTCATACACATCTACCGAATTTTTTTCCCTAATATACTCTTCGTAAAACGTCAAAGAATGATAAGTTGAAAAATAAGCAGCTTGCTTTTCCTTGGAATTAAACCTATAAAATGCCTAAAAGATTTCCTATGCCACCGTTAGAGAGTAGTCAAAACTATCAACCGATTGGGATAAAGTTCGGTAGATTGCCATACGACTGCCGGCGAAATCTGCCAAACGAATGGCCTAATTCGTGGAACAGCTAAACCTACCAAACGAATGGCCTAACTCGTGGACCAGCGAAACCTACCAAACGAATGGCCTAACTCGTGGACCAGCGAAACCTACCAAACGAATGGCCTAACTCGTGGACCAGCGAAACCTACCAAACGAATGGCCTAACTCGTGGACCAGCGAAACCTACCAAACGAATGGCCTAACTCGTGGACCAGCGAAACCTACCAAACGAATGGCCCAACTCGTGAGCAAGCGTGTAGGCGCTTTTAAAGTTGCGGGCTTCGACCAACGAACACGACAGCGATGTGCAGATCGTATGAGTTGTGGCGTATCCTAAAACAATTACGACTAAATCTAGAACTCTCATAATAGAAATTGTGGCAATAGTATAATCCCGAACTACTAGTAGTGGGACTGATTTTTTCTCAGTTCCAGCTAGCTGGGTAACAATTGATAGCACAAGGCCCATCACACTGTTAGAGTAGCAAAAACTATGTAATACGCACCAGCCTTTATACTGCTTGACAATTTTTTGCTTTCAATTTATGACCACTCTGGAAATTAATTGTTCTGACCAATTTAAATAGAATGAGAAAATCTTGACGACCAACGTAATTTAGTGAATAAAATTATTTTCTGTTCAATTCACAAGGACTTACTGAAATCTTACGTTCCTGAGTTTCAAATTAGTCGCAATAAAGTTGAGATGACCTCGAGCCGGAAGATATAAGTTTTGATGTAAAACATAGTATCAAAGTTAGGCTTAATTAGAGTTCAAGCTCAGATTCACAAAAATTACCCGATATATACTCTTTCATTTACTACTTGGTTTGCTTAACGCTCATGCCTGACACCAGGGACTGCGCAAAAGTTTACAAATTTCTGATTGATAGAACGTGGTAGGCTCAGCGGCGTAGATTTCTACTTAAATTTCGCGGATGTGCGAAATTTGGGAGATGCCAAACGTTTGGGGTATATATAAGCTGGGTTTTTGGTCATAGTGTACGTATACCGAGAGGTTCTGGTCCCAAATTGCCAGATGGTTGGGGCGTATCCCCTCAACCGTCCCCAGAAATTTGCGCCTATGGGTCATTGTTCTGGATCAAGCCAAATTTTGTTGTGACATTACTCCGTGACTTACTATGACGTCATTCCAGCCTTATATAAATACGTCCATTGTTATACTTATCTTACCAGTAAACTGGTTCTCTCCATCTTGGTACAAATCATACCTGAAACAATAAAGATTAACATTGTATAGTAAACGCAGATTTGAGTTAGGTTTTAAATTTTACTTAAAATACGAAAATGAATGAACAGGTAAGCGGTATATTTGCTATAATAACAAATTCTGACAGTTTTTGTTCATTTCTTGTGTTATAGTTAACGTTATAGTTATAGTTCATTACTTGCGTTTATAGTTAACTAAAGAATCACGTGCAGTTTTGCCATGAAATAGGTCTTTAGCCCAAATATTAAATCAGTAGACACGTTTTCTAACTACCCGAAGGCTTTGCATGTAGTTTTTGGCTCGGTTATCTAAGTTACAACGATTTGTAATTCGCCGACACATTTCAGTGGGCCAGTCGCTTTGTCCGCATTACCCACAACCAATGGCAGCTAAATTAGATAGAAACGGTAGTGTGATGTCTTGGGTATTACCCCGATTAAATCATGTCAGGAAATCAGTTTTTTTCACAAAACGCCGCATACTAATGGGTCAACATTTATAGTTATGAGAAATAATTGGCTTATTCATCCATATGAATTTTAGCAATATGGATACCAATTTAGGGCTTCCAAAAATGTTTGTTTTACCCGGACAATAGAGTAGCGTGGTCCCATTTTCGGACTCTCCGGTTGAGTCGCTTTTGATATGTGCAAAACAGCGGCAAATACAACGTCATATCACCGCGATGTCGTTTGAAGCTGAGTAGATCCTGTAACAAGTTAAATGTTATAGAGCTCTTGGGTGAAGTAAGGGTAAAAGAATTTAACTTCGCGGCATTCTTATGTTCAGAAGCCATGTCGGATGATACGGGCTGTTTTGGCCTTCTGATCTCTTGGGAAGTGAAAATACACCGACCCACTTGTTTTGGGGGTTTTCTCATTCACAGACTTTTTTGAGGGGTAGAGGGTACCATAACCCACAGTTTTGAATAGATGCAACCGACCTTTCGGATCTTGCCTCGTTATGTGGTGGTTTATCCGCCTCCCCACAACACGACGGGGTGGGCATATTTTGACACCTTAAGAAATTAGCCAGAAGACTGAAAACACCCGTGTCATCAAACATGGTTTAACATTAGAGTATTAGGAAGCGTGATGTTCGTACGTTATGCACTCTTCTCTTGAATAAGTTGGCCAAAATTGTATTATCTTCTGCAAATCCCACAGGTATAACCCGTAAATACAAAACAATATGCGTTAAGAAGTATTTCGATTTCCAATTTCGATAGCAACGGTTTCAGTAAAAGAAGAACGAACTGGTCCAGTAAAATGGACGGCACCGAAAGACTGAACACAACTGTGCTTTGGGTCAGTGACCTAGTGACGATTGGAACAACCAAAAATTTTGTCCCCATTTCGGCAAAAAGTCTTATTGTTTTCTTTGGATTCCCATTTTTGATCGCTATTTAGTATAAATAATTCCCAGAGAACATTTACAATACAATGCCCACCCGTTCAGCACCGAACTGCTGGTGTCTCGAAATATTTTCAAAATCGTTTGTATTTACGAAAGAAAACAATTTAATTACGTGACTCTTCTCACAAAGGTTAGCTGTAAAGGCTGACGGCTCCTGTTCGTCTATTGTGGCCATACATTAGAAAAATCTTGGGAACGTTCAAAATCTTTACAAATCTCTAGGGATGAGGTCGTCAACAGGTCGAAAGGTAAAAATGGAATTGCCGTGGTAAGAAAACATCGATTTGTGGAAGATTATGCTGGTTGTCGACGTCAATAGAAAGTTAGAAAATTTTTGTGTGGTAACCATTTGTGAGGCAACGAGAAACTACACCGAAGTTTACATATGGAGAGGAGTTTAATCTCGTCAGTGGGCCTTGGAAAAGCTATGTTGTGGAAAAAGTGGAAAAGCTGTGTAGACTTTGACAGGAAACAGGAATGGTTGCAAAACTAGGGTGAAAGTTGGGAAAACCGACAGGGTACATGTTTTTAACATCTGCATATCGGGGTAGGTGGGTTAATAAGCTAGGGAAAAATTGAAGGGTCTTTTCGGTTAGCCTATTCACAGCAAAAATTGGTCAGTTTTAAAAATACAGAGGTACTTTTAGTACCATTCGACTCTGTTCGACCAGTTAGTTCACAAAATATCTATGTCGACCATTTTTATGACAAATTTTTTCGATATTTTTGGGTTCCCAATGGTCACTAAAATTTTCGAAATTTTTTCTCGATAAATGTATAATTTTATATATTAGTCCCACCGCATTGACGAGCTGTGTCGAAAAACGGTAAAATCGGCTCAATTTATTCATGAGTTTAATGACTTTGCGTAAGACTTTGGCTTAGGCCAGTGGGGAATCCAAAAAATCGAAAATAAATTTGTCATAAAAATGTTCGAAATGGATACCTTTTGAACCAGCAGCTGAGTCGAATGGTACTAAAATTACCGCTTTATCTTTAACATTGATAAACTTCGATCTGAGTGGTCAAACCGAAAAGACCTAAATTAAAACTGCCACGAACAGCAGAAAATGTTGGGATAGCTGTTAAGAGGAATATTTGGTTGCTGTTTGAGTGGTACAGCGGTGCTGATGGGAAAACCGCGGAGGACTTGTTCCTGGCGCTCAGAGAAATCTGCGGAAAATTTCGTTTATTTGCTGCCGCATATGAGACAACTGAAACTTTGTGGAAAATACAAGGATATGTTTTCGTATGTGCAGTGATGTCATCATGCGCAGAAGATTGTGAATGTTGAAAGAAATATGTATCTGTGAAGCACTGAACGCGAATCACGCATTACATCTATACAACTTGTTTAAACATGTTTTCTGCACTTATGACTTAAAATTAGCCAAATACCCACGTCAGCCTTTCAGTTCAGATACACTTTATCGGTAAACTATTTGAAGAGAAGAAATTAACACAAATTTTCGTTTCAGATCATCTTGCTCCTTCAGGCTAAAGACTGATTACCGCCGTAACTTTCTCAGGAATTTACAGGAATTTCTTTGAAATTTTCCTGTTCTAGAAGGATTGGTTTAAAAGCTGAAATAAAGTGTTTTTACACCGCATATTCTTTTAGTCGTTTACCGGTTCCCTTTTGAATACAACAGATCCAACAAGTTTTAGAATGAGGCTTGGTTTGATGGATCTGGAATTGTAAACCGATTGTGCCTAGAATTATAAAAAATGCAGTATAATTGACACCGGCCATATCTTTATTTTTTGATTTGAATGTTTACCCAATGCAAACCACATATCAAGCGTAAATGAATATATAATTTATTTACTAACAAATCTGGGAGCTAAACGGTAATCAGAGGATGGATAAAGTCGTATTTCGAGCGGAGCCAAGTGCTCGATCCTCAATTAAGTTTTTCACTATCTCTAAGCTTCGATACATGGAAGACGTGGCAGCCTGTCGAATACCCGGGGTCATTAAAAGGTCTAATGTATTCTCACAAGGTTAATTTGGGTTAATAAAACATAAAAGTATATTTTCAGCCACGCTACAATTTAACTACATTTCATAAATGACATTTATTTCTAATTACTATAAATTGCATAATAAATAAATCAAATGTTTGATTGATACGAGATCAGTAAGTTCTAACTGTCCCATTTGTATGTATGATTATGTACGCTATCTATGTGTGACTAAACTTAAGATGACCGCGCTACCATTTTATTTTGCATTCCCGAAGTGGAATCTACATCTATTGTTACGAAAAAAATAGGATATTCGATTCGATTCATTGCTAGCGAAAACACAAAGATTTGCATTCGGTTTATGACAGTTCAGTAACATTTCATAGCGTTGAAAATAGAATTCGCCTGTATTCGCGAATAAATTCAATTAACTGTGACATCATAACTGGATGGGGAGCACCATTTGTCTACGGGATTCGCGAATTTTCGTTTATTTAAATCACTTTGTTCGCGAACAATTTTTCGTCCGCGAACAAAAACTATCATTTTCTGACTGATTTGAATGTTCGGTGACGAAGATTTTTAGCAAAAACAAATATATGGTCAAGGGGTTTTATCTGTGTTTAGTTGTGCATAGGTTTAATACTTTTCTTATAATCCTTCAGTGCACGTTCACACGTTCAACATTCTGACTTCAAAATTTGAGTTCAATGTTTATGATGAAAATTCAACTAAATTTTGATTTATATTCAACGTGCTCATGAGAGGAAGTGATGCATAGGTACTCCACGGTTTTGACTGTATATTCAGCAATCAGTTGTCGTTGCTTATATGTGGATATTATATAGATCACACATATTAGATCAAAACTAACACCGTATTTTTCTATGCCCGAAAATCCCTAAGTGCAAACTATCAAGCCTCCCAGGGCGTCATAATAAAATTAGGAATTTGGTTGAGGAACATGGGGCGCGATGCCGCAGGTCCCATGGACTATTGAGTCGCAGAGAAATACTCACAATGAGTTTCCCATGCCCAAATCTCCTAGTGAAAACTTTTCGTTTTGGAGGCTCAACTTGCAACTTTGGAATTTTGGTTGAGGAAAGAAACGAGGGGGTGTGACAGATTTTCAGTATAAGTTCTAGAACCGCGGAGCACTACAAAAAATAAAAAATGCGCATCGGCATTTATTATTTTTTATAACAAAACCAACAGAGAAAAATTCAAAAGTTAATATTATTTTTTTCCGTGAAAGTAATTTTTTTTGAAAATGAAGTAAAACTCATTTCGAAACCGACATGGGGCGGAGCGCTCCACCGTCCCATGAAACATCCGGTCGCAGAGCAAAACAAACAACGACAATGACTTTCCCATGCCGAAAACACAAAAGGAGCTTTTAATCAGGCGTCAGAAGGAATTTTCGATTTTTCGGGTTGAGAACCACGAGGGTACAAACTTCAAATCATAACTGCAGAACCGGAGCGTTAATCGCAAAAAAAATGGGCATCGGTAACACTTAACGGATTTTCACTATGATGGCTCAACTGGGACTTTTCACAGTCGATTTACCGTGTACATCCCCGAACGTTTTTGGACTAGTAATCTGTTTCAGGGGTCAGGGGTCAAAATATGGATTTGTTGCCCCATTTTACCCCATTTTAGTACCCTTCACGGAAGCAAGGTTATTTTTATCTTAACTTTCAATTTTTTTCTGTGGTTGGTTTTATTTCTTAGTAAAGTGATAAACGCCGATGCCCATTTTTTGTTTTTTGATTAACGCTCCGGTTCTGCAGTTATGGGATTTGAAGTTTGGTACCCTCGTGGTTCTTCGACCCAAAAATCGAAAATTCCTTCTGACATCCTGGGCGGCTGAAAAGTTTCATTTCGGTGTTTTCGGGCATGGGAAAGTCATTGTCGTTGTTTGTTTTGCTCTGCGACAAATGGTTCCATGGGGACGGTGGTATGGCGCCCCCATGGTCGGGTTCAGAGGACAAAATGAGGGTTTATACTTCATTTTAGAACCCTTCACGGAAAAAAGATAATTTTTATATTAACTTTTGAATTTTTCTCTGGTTGGTTTTGTTATAAAATAATAAATGCCGATGCGCATTTTTTTTATTTTTCGATTAAGTATCCGGTTCTGGAGTTATGGTGTTTGAAGTGTGGCACCCTCGTTATTCCTCGACCAAAAATTCCAAAGTTAGTTCTGACCTCCAAGCGGAACGGAAAAGTTTCACTAGGGAGATTTCGGGCATGGGAAACTCATTGTCAGTGTTGGTTTTACTCTGCGACTCATAGGTCCATGGGTACGGGGGCATCGCGCCCCATGGTTCCTCGACCCAAAATTCCTAATTTTATTATGACGCCCTGGGAGGCTTGATAGCTTGCACTTAGGGGATTTTCGGGCATGAGAAACTTAATACCGGTGTTAGTTTTGATCTAAATTGTGTGATATTTGTGATATCCACATATAGCATATCGACGTATGCTAACGAGAGCTGATTGGATGTGCATGCAAAAGGCGTAGGAGTACCTATGCATCACTACGCTCTGCAATCTCAATAGAGTTACTAGTTGAATATAAATCAAAATTTGGTTGAATTTTCATCATAAACATTGAACTCAAATTTTGAAGTAAATATTTGAACGTGTGAACGTGCACTGAAGGATTATAAGAAAAGTATTAAACCTATGCACAACTAAACTTACAATAAAACCCCTGACCATCCTATTTTGTTTTTGCTAAAAATCTTCGTCACCGAACATTTCAAATCAGTCAGAAAATGATAGTTTTTGTTCGCGGACGAAAAATTTGTTCGCGAACAAAGTTTTATCGAATTTGAATAAACGAAGGTTTTGTTCGCGAATACTAATTGACAAATGATACTACCATTCCAGTTATGATGTCACAGTTACCATAAATTTGTTCGCGAATACAGGCGAATTCTATTTCAACGCTATGAAATGCTACTGAACTGTCATAAACCGAATGCAAATCTTTGAGTCTGCGCTAGCAATGAATCGAATCGAATATCCTATTTGTTAAGTAACAATGGATGTGGATTCCACTTCGGGAATTGCAAAATAAAATGGTTAGCGCGGTCATCTTAAGTTTAGTCGCGCATCGATAGCGTTACATAATCATACATACAAATGGGACAGTTAGAACTTACTGATCTCGTATCAATCAAACATTTGATTTGTTTATTTATTGCAATTTATAGTAATTAGAAATAAATTGTCATTTATGAAATTGTAGTTAAATTGTAGCGTGGCTGAAAATATACTTTTATGTTTTATTTAACCCAAATTAACCTTGTGAGAATACGTCAGGACCTTTTAATGGACCCCGGGTATTCGACAGGCTGCCACGTCTTCCATGTATCGAAGCTTAGAGATAGTGAAAAACTTAATCAAGGATCGAGCACTTGGCTTCCCATTTCGAAATCAACTTATACATTACCTCTGATTTTAGTTTAGCTCCCAGATTTGTTAGTAAATAAATTATATATTCATTTACGCTTGATATGTCGTTTAGCGTCTGGGTAAACATTCAAATCAAAAAATAAAGATATGGCCGGTGTCAATTATACTGCATTTTTTATAATTCTAGGCACAATCGGTTTACAATTCAGGATCCATCAAACCAAGCCTCATTCTAAAACTTGTTGGATATGTTGTATTCAAAAGGGAACCGGTAAACGACTAAAGAATATTGCGGTGTAAAAACACTTTATTTCAGCTTTTAAACCAATCCTTCTAGAACAGGAAAATTTCAAAGAAAATTTTCCTATTAAATTCCTGAGAAAGTTACGGCGGTAATCAGTCTTTAGCCTGAAGGAGCAAGATGATCTGAAACGAAAATTTGTGTTAATTTCTTCTCTTCAAATAGTTTACCGATAAAGTGTATCTGAACTGAAAGGCTTGACGTGGGTATTTGACTAATTTAAGTCATAAGTGCAGAAAACATTGTTTAAAACAAGTTGTTATAGATGTAATGCGTGATTCGCGTTAAGATGCTTTCACAGATACACTATTTTCTTTCAACATTCACAATCTTCTGCGCATGATGACATCACTGCACATACGAAAACATATCCTTGTATTTTCCACAAAGTTTCAGTTGTCTCATATGCGGCAGCAAATAAACGAAATTTTCCGCAGATTTCTCTGAGCGCCAGGAACAAGTCCTCCGCGGTTTTCCCATCAGCACCGCTGTACCACTCAAACAGCAACCAAATATTCCTCTTAACAGCTATCCCAACATTTTCTGCTGTTCGTGGCAGTTTTAATTTAGGTCTTCTGGTTCTAACTATGTATGAAGTTATGAATGCTAAAGATAAAGTGGTCTGTACGATCTCAACTGAGCTGTGGCTTTAAAAGGAATCCACTCTAAGACTTTACTAAGAAAATGAATTCCCAATTTTTGGACTTGATGGCCTAAGCCAAAAGCTAATGCAAAGTTATTAAAACTAATGAGAAATGTAGCCTAATTTAACTGTTTTCTAAGATAGCTTGTTAACGGCGGTGGAACTAACAGTATAAAACTATACACTTAGTTAGAAAAGTGTCTATGATTTATATTTGGGCTAAGACTATTTATGGCAAAACTGCACGTGATTCTTTAGTTAACTATAAACGCAAGTAATGAACTATAACTATAACGTTAACTATAACACAAGAAATGAACAAAAACTGTCAGAATTTGTTATTATAGCAAATATACCGCTTACCTGTTCATTCATTTTCGTATTTTAAGTAAAATTTAAAACCTAACTCAAATCTGCGTTTACTATACAATGTTAATCTTTATTGTTTCAGGTATGATTTGTACCAATGGGAGAAACCAGTTTACTGGTTAGATAAGTATAACAATGGACGTATTTATATAAGGCTGGAATGACGTCATAGTAAGTCACGGAGTAATGTCACAACAAAATTTGGCTTGATCCAGAACAATGACCCATAGGCGCAAATTTCTCGGGACGGTTAGGGGATCGCCCCAACCATCTGGCAATTTGGACCAGAACCTCTCGGTATCCTTACACATATGACCAAAAACCCAGCTTATATATACCCCAAACGTTTGGCATCTCCCAAATTTCGCACATCCGCGAAATTTAAGTAGAAATCTACGCCGCTGAGCCTACCACGTTCTATCAATCAGAAATTTGTAAACTTTTGCGCAGTCCCTGGTGTCAGGCATGAGCGTTAAGCAAACCAAGTAGTAAATGAAAGAGTATATATCGGGTAATTTTTGTGAATCTGAGCTTGAACTCTAATTAAGCCTAACTTTGATACTATGTTTTACATCAAAACTTATATCTTCCGGCTCGAGGTCATCTCAACTTTATTGCGACTAATTTGAAACTCAGGAACGTAAGATTTCAGTAAGTCCTTGTGAATTGAACAGAAAATAATTTTATTCACTAAATTACGTTGGTCGTCAAGATTTTCTCATTCTATTTAAATTGGTCAGAACAATTAATTTCCAGAGTGGTCATAAATTGAAAGCAAAAAATTGTCAAGCAGTATAAAGGCTGGTGCGTATTACATAGTTTTTGCTACTCTAACAGTGTGATGGGCCTTGTGCTATCAATTGTTACCCAGCTAGCTGGAACTGAGAAAAAATCAGTCCCACTACTAGTAGTTCGGGATTATACTATTGCCACAATTTCTATTATGAGAGTTCTAGATTTAGTCGTAATTGTTTTAGGATACGCCACAACTCATACGATCTGCACATCGCTGTCGTGTTCGTTGGTCGAAGCCCGCAACTTTAAAAGCGCCTACACGCTTGCTCACGAGTTGGGCCATTCGGTTGGTAGGTTTCACTGGTCCACGAGTTAGGCCATTCGTTTGGTAGGTTTCGCTGGTCCACGAGTTAGGCCATTCGTTTGGTAGGTTTCGCTGGTCCACGAGTTAGGCCATTCGTTTGGTAGGTTTCGCTGGTCCACGAGTTAGGCCATTCATTTCGTAGGTTTCGCTGGTCCACGAGTTAGGCCATTCGTTTGGTAGATTTAGCTGTTCCACGAATTAGGCCATTCGTTTGGCAGATTTCGCCGGCAGTCGTATGGCAATCTACCGAACCTTATCCCAATCGGTTGATAGTTTTGACTACTCTCTAACGGTGGCATAGGAAATCTTTTAGGCATTTTATAGGTTTAATTCCAAGGAAAAGCAAGCTGCTTATTTTTCAACTTATCATTCTTTGACGTTTTACGAAGAGTATATTAGGGAAAAAAATTCGGTAGATGTGTATGAAACTGGGTCACACTCATGTACTTTACGTTATACGATGACCTAGTCTTATTTTCAGTTGAAGGATTCCAGGGTTTGCCACCCTAACGATCTTCGGGGGTATCGACTACAGCTTCACAAAGTACCTTTTGGACGAGAGCTAGTATCCATCTGGTCTAATATAACCAATGCGATCCTAGCAGGAGCAGCATTAATCCAGACTTCGTTATCACCACCTAACCTGACTAGGCGTAATTTACTGACCGGTTAGGTCTAGTAAAGTATTGAAGCCGTATTAAAACAGGAACCACGGCTTTGTCTTTGGAAATATTTATTCGATAACATGGGTTTCATTTTAATGGTCAGTGATATTTAAAAACATTAGGACTATATTTTTGTGCGTAACGCTACATCATTATGATTGGTTGAACGCTATGGACCTTTATGCTGACGCAAATAACTAACATTTGCGTTGAAATATTCATTTTGCTCTTTAAGGGTGCACTTTTCGGAGTAAAAGTGTAACATAGTGCCTGGAGTCAATCTGCTTTAGGAATCACAGTTGTACAACTTTAAATCTTTTAGGATGTCTTATCGTATCCTCGTTCGCTAATTACCTCGTTCAGCGTAATCAATCCAGTTAACTAAGGTTTTTACACGCTATACTTCCCAACTACCTAACGTGGAGCTTTAGTGCACTAAATTCGAGAAAATTCCCAAATTATATACCAAATTCACAGCTTTATTGAAAGACCCATTCTATATTTTGCCGTAAAGATTTAGTCCCATAGCTGTACCTTTTACCATTTTCGGCTTTGGTTAAGCTTCAGCTGAAGTTTGCGACGCCGACAGTCCAAACGAGTTTATGCTCGTTTCTGTCTATGATCTTATGGCAACAAGTATAATGCCAGTTTATTTATTGTGAACGATTGAGTCAGATTTTGACTGTTGTTTTGGCCCTTTTTTGATCCTAACCTTCAGTTAAATTTTGAGTCAAATGTTGACTCAATTTGCGTACAACTCGATTCAATTTTAGCCAAACTTCCACTCAAATTGAGCCAAAGATTAACTGAATGTTAACGTTAAGGATCACTGTCTATATACATTCAAAACCTGACTCAATTTGACTCACACTTGGCTCAAATTGAGTCAAATTTTGAGTCAACATTTTTGCTGTACACATGTAAGCGTGACGATTCTGGTTTGCTTTTTGTTTTCATTTTTATTTCTTCTTTTTCAATTATCATTAATTTCCATCAATTTTACGGTATTTCTGAATTCGCCGACCTAGGCGCTTAGTAGCACGACAAGGCAATATAACTCCGGTGGCCCAACATAGGTCTAAGAACTACCTCTGGTCACGAACCTCATTTTAGAAGGCAGCTGGGATAATATTTTATACGTGTTGTATTTGTACGACTCTAGAATACTGTCGTGTAGCATTTTATTCAACATCGCACTCAACTCGTTCCCACATGTGGTATATATGAGTGTCATTGCGACTGGCTTTGTACCCGCCCACCGACTGTATGCTAGAGCAGATGAAGTTACCAAATATTAAATGCTGACCCGTGAGAAAATACGGCAGACAAGGCTAAAAACTATTAAACCACCAACCGTGCGAAAATACAATTATAGATATCGTTCTGCTTTTTGCAGGCTTCACCCACGACAGTAACGGGAACAACTGCAGCGCAACGTGTTGTGTAATGAGCCCGATCATTCTTTTCGGCCACAACAGCGATTAAATGCTGACCCGCGAGAAAATACGGCAGAAAAGGCTACAACTATTAAACGGTGACCGTGATAGAAAATACAATTACAGGTATTGTTCTGCTTTTTGCACAGGCTTGACCCACAACAGTATTGGGAACAACTGCAGCGCAACGTGTTGTGTCATGAGCCCGATCATTCTTTCGGACAACAGCGATTAAATGCTGACCCGTGAGAAAATACGGCAGACAAGGCTACAACTATTAAAAAGTGACCCGTGAGAAAGTAGAGTTATAGGTATTGTTCTGCTTTTTCGCAGGCTTGACCCACGACAGTATTGGGAACAACTGCAGCGCAACGTGTTGTGTCATAAGCCCGTCATTGGTTTCGGACAACAGCGATTAAATGCTGACCTGTGAGAAAATACGGGCAGACGAGGCTTACAGACTACTTAAAAGATACCCATGAGAAAATGAAATCATAGGTATTGTTCTGCTTTTTGCAGGCTTGACCCACGACAGTATTGGGAACAACTGCAGCGCAACGTGTTGTGTCATGAGCCCGATCATTGGTTTCGGACAACAACGATGGTCCAGTTGTAGTCAAGCCGAATATACGATGTTTCTAGGAACAACTCGGCGTGAGCCTTTTTTATGGTTTAGTGTTAGCACCAAGAGTTTATCATGATGAAAGTTTACCAAAAACATTCTATTACTACTGTAGAGGCTAACAAATACACGAATTCTCGTTTCGTGAACTTGAAGGTTTGATCAAGGACAATACGTCCTTGCCATATAAGACTGGTTAACAATAAAATATTCTGGGAAAATATCATACATTGGAAGGAAATTGCTGTGAAACAGTGCATGTTGTCGGTAGATTTGACTCTCAAGTCTATTCGGCTCTAAATCTAGTTGAGACCCGTGGGAAATTTCCTTTTCCATTATTAAAATTAACTTAAATTCTGAGATTGACTAAATTGATTAATTGATTAAATTCGGTTTTTCTAAGGAATTATGGAAAATTTATTGCAAGTTGGAAA
>JASANE010022904.1:0-12089 GCA_030248225.1 Trileptium ribeirensis
TTTACACGTGATTATACGTTATAGATATTACCACACAGAGCATTGTTTTGCTCACAACTGTTGTAGTGCCAGCAATACAACATTTGTAAGTAATTTTATAACGAAATGTTAAAGGTCGAAAGTCCGTTTTGTCTGCGTACGCGCGGAATGCTGAGCCAATTCTGTCGCTGGATATATCTCTAATATATTGCCTTTGCCTTTACCGATTAATTGATATTACTCAGTAATAACGGATTGTACTCCAGACATTTCTCACACCGAACAGCTGTCATTTGTATGTCGTTGCGCTGGGCTAAATTATGGGTTTGGTGTCACGATATCTGAATATTTTATGGGTTTTGAGCCAGTGTGCGATTGCACTGGTGAAGCGCTATACGACACTCTTTTATCTCTTCTACAGAAGTGGAATCTCGACCTGCAAGACTGTTGCGGACAATGTTATGACAATGGTGTGAATATGAAAGGGAAGCAAAAGGGGGTTCAGGCACGTTTGATGGCCGCGAAGCGTTTTGCATTCTTTGTGCCGTGCGTTTCACATAATCTTAATCTGGTTGTAGTAGATGCGGCAAATTCATCTCGACATGCAATTTCGTGTTTTGGCGTCAGCCGTATATACACAATGTTCAGCGCGTCCACAATATCATGGGAAATTCTAAAAAACAACGTGTCTATTACGGTAAAAGCTTTATCTGATACGCGCTGGGAAATCCATATTAATGCTTTGAAGCCACTCCGGTATGACTTTTGTGTGGTGCTTCAGGCATTGGAGGATCTACAGGCGCATGCAGTAGAGAAACGAGACGACAAATTACTATCTGAGGCTGAGTCGTTGCACGCTTAAATCATGTTTGACCCCCTGTAGTCGCGACCATACCGTATAGATAGTCAGGGTGACACCCATACTGTAAATCAATCGCCGAGGGTGTGCCACACACCACTAGCTGCTACATTTTTGCTTGACAGTGTCTCACACACCCTTGGCTACCAATTTGGCGCGAATTAATGCGGCGTTTTCGTTATAAGTTGCCCGCCACGTGGAAGTTTTGTCCACGTAAAGCCTACGTAACACCGTTAATGATATAGTGTACAGAACACCAACACTATATTCTAAGCAATTATATATGGTGTTTCGGACACCATCAACACATATGTATGGTGCCATGGACACCATAAACTTCTAGCTAGCGGTTATAAAAGTCCTTTAATGCCGGGTTGCTTTTCCGTAGCAGGGAGTTTATACAGTACACGCTCTGACCATGCACTTCCTACGCAAAGCTTTAAACGGTATGGTTTATGGGATATAATCAATTAGCCTAAATAATTTGAATTTTCACTTAGCTAATTTTCCCGAATTTTTTGAACAACTGTTCAAATATAGGGTGTAATTTACACGGTATCCGCGACACCATTTCCTGTGCTGCATAGTATGGTCGTTATGACTACCATGCACCATGGCATGGTCATGATCACACAGGGACAAACCTTCCACATAGCGGGCGATTTATAACGTAAACGCCGTATAACTATAACGGACACCATCTGTAGCTAATTCGGTTTATTAGCCAACTGTCCTGTGTAGTTTTTTAAATTTGCGATATTTGTATCTAACTCATATAAACATTGCTCAAATAATTCTCAACACTGTCAATAAAACTGCCAGAAGGCACGGTATGCTTCACACTGTAGAGAAGTTGTAATACACGTAACTAGCTACCTTTGAAAAAATTTATTAAAAACATGGGGCTGTCTAAGATACCCAGTTGTCAACAGTGTGCCTGACGCTATGTGGTGTACATAGGTTCCAAACGTTGGGGACATTATAACGTGAACGCCGCATAAGGTGTAACATATTAAGCAATCTCACTAAGCAACCTCTTGAGGGCCAGGCACCCTCTCGGGCCTATAGATACCGCTGGGCAGGCTAGGTCCCGTTGCACCCCGGGCCCTCGCCGGAGGCCGGGCCCCTTCTGGGCCCGGGCCCCCTCCCATGGGGGATTGGGGGTACTAAGCACGCTGCTGGCTGCTCGTCCCTAACGGTATTGATAGTGTACGCCGTTATATAATATAACGAATAATTTTACTATTTAAATGCAGCTCCCAACGCAAAAATACTGCTGTGCTTGTCACCACAGAAGATATTAACAAAGTATTGCTCTTGCGTCACATTTTACCGTATTCACTAAAATGACTATCGCTCACTCGAGGTTCAACCAGGACTAGCTCAAAAGCCGTTCCCCTAAAAGAAAACTTTTATTAATTTTTAGTGCTTTCAAAGCGTCAAGCGAGCAAATTCGATCGTTCGAAAGGCAAAAATTATTAAACTATAACACATATGGTAAATTACCGTTAATAAGCCTGATTCGATCGGTATGATTGAGGCTAAGACATATAAACTGCACCGTAGCAGCTTTGCACGTTTCAATTATAAAGGTAGATTTCGCGTCAACGCCACGTGATGTTTCCACGGTGATGTTAACTCTCCAACCGATGCCGCAAAGCGCTTCGAACACACGAAGAATTAGCAGGCGGGATTCGCATGCATTATAAGTACTATTAGCCCACCAAGGATCGCCTTTTAACTGTAAAGAAAGACAAAGTAATGAATACAACATCGTGGAAATTTGCTTACAGGTATTGCGTCTCCAATTACGCGGTGGGAGCAACAGGTTTTTCGACATCTCTCCAGGTAACCTTAGCTCATGCCCTAGGTAAATTTTAGCCTCCACCAGTGGTGCATGCCCTCAGGTCTTCAAAGTATTTTCCTGCGGAGCTAAATAATTGGCGAATTTTTATTTGCTGTGTTAAAACATCTACGAATTTTTTATTATTTTTATTACAAACCGCAAATTATCCCCTGCGGGTTAAAAACCAATAAAAATTATCTCTTCTACATATCCATAATGGAAGTTAATCGTTATATTTGACTAATGCAGTGCTTTGTAATCCCCAGGTCTAGCCAGGCCCAAGAGCTCAAGCTCTCAACTGCAGAGTCGCCCCAGGTACTTTGATTTACCAAAAGTCCCGAACTGAAGACAAGCAGGTCATACCCATGTATAACTTTCGCAGTTTGTGAAGCCAGCAATAATCTATAACAATATTTAATAAAAAAATAACTCGGCTGACGCGTCCGTTATCACACCGTCAAATGATGCAGTCGATGTTAATCATCCACAATTATTTTTGTAACAATTCCATTTTCAATGTCATATCAGTCCTGCGCAGAGTTGTGAAACAATATAGAATCCATGTTGTCAGTCTTGTCTGTGCAGAGTTTTTGCAACAATGTTACAAATTATACAAAATTCTCTAAGCAAAACTTTTCGGAAAACACGTATATCACTTTACATCTGCAGTACGCTAGATTCAGTTCGAATGTTTGATTTTTGCCAGTATGGAAAAAAGTTGTTTGCGCTGTTAAAAATTTTAAAAACAATATTAATATTTCGATAAAGCCTTCTAAATGATGTAAGATTCAAGCTAAACTTATTGTGTTTGTTCAATGATTTATCTAGTTCGATTCTGAAATTTTCAGGAAACGCTCGGATCAGCCGAGGCAATAAATACGTTCCACGATTTTTATTATTATACTAAGTTTAATAAAATCGGCTTAATAGAATGTTACAATTTTTCTGTATCTGGGCGCAGTTTACTGAAACTAAACTAATGTAGCTGCGAACGCAGTTTCTTCAATTAGCGCAATTTAAGCAAAAACGTCGTTTTTTCCTGTTCGTCTGTATCACACATGACTTTTGACTGGATCGACGGATCTTCACAATTAAATTTCATTCGAATGTATCAGATGTGGTGCTAATGTAATAGTTGTACATGTAGCTGCAACTGTTTTGCGTTGTTCCAACAATTTCCTACATAAACCACGCAAACTGGATAGTTTTTATTTTGGACATTTTTGATATCTTCCCACAATGTGTAACTCATCCCAGAGGCGTTGGAGACGATAACCCAGAAACCACTCATCGAGGGTTAGCACGTTGCTGTATTTTTCTATCAAGACATCTATTCTAGTGCGATGAGATAAAGTTTTAGAAATACGCTCCTAGAAGTAAGATTCCCAAAAATTTCTTGCTTGTTGAGAAAACAATGGGCTCGCAGGGTTTATTGTATTTCACAGTCATGAAGCACGTTAATGCCCCCAAATAACAACAATAGAAACGTAATGCATTAATGACAACGCTATAACCATTTCCTTCACGTATCAACACCAAAAAACCCTTATTGTAGCCCTCTGTATACAAACTGAAAAAGTGACAAAATTTGACTATTTTCGCAAAGTTTTCCATTTTTAGACCCTAACATTAACGAAATACACTCAACATGGATTAAAAACAATGAAACTACCATTTTCAACGGAGTATACAGCCCTAAAAACAATTGCTCCCCAGCAAGTAAGAAATTTGCTTTCTCAGAATTACGAAACTTTCACTTTTTATGTATATTTTAAGTATTGACTCGTAGCTCAAAAATAACGAAAAAACAGCAATGCTTTAGCTCGCGATACAAGGATTCCGCAACTACCATTTTTCATCGCGATTGTCAAATTATAATCAACAACTTTTAACCATCCCAAGTGGCAAAAATCAACAAGACTCTTCCAGTTCTTATCGGTTGTGGTAGTTGGGTTGAAAATGATTGCAGCTAAGTGTACAACTACATTTTATTACACTTCGAAAAAATTCAAAAATAAATCAGTGTAATGAAGAGTTATTCGTGCTACAGACAAACTAAAACAATTTTTCACAACATGACGATGAGGAATCTGGAAATGGCGCTATTAAAAATGACTTTTTCCGTTCAGATTCTAATGGATAAAACTATTTTGTTATAATTGACTAAGATAATCTTAATCATTGATAGCTCAGCGAATAAGCATTTTTTGTATGCAGACTAATACATTTTAGGGTGACCGTCCCACTGCCAGTCCGTCCAGCATTTGTTTAAATATTTCACGAATGAAAGAAGACATTCACATGGTATATACCTTTTGCAAATGATAGCGTACAATCTAGCCCGTGACCCTATAATGTACTTAGTCTATGCAACTCAGCCAAGAGGTATGATAGGATCCTATAAGATGGTACCCCTTCCATTTTTTGACCGAGGGTAAATACTTTCTCTGTCATATCTTAAAACAAAGGCTTCATATCGAAAATGTTCATATACCCATTTTGTGTTTATCTAGACCATATCTACGACCAGCACTTTTCGTGGGTATCGAGCCGCACAAGTACCCATTTTAACCCTTTAGATATCATATTTTTAAGATAATCGTTAATAAGCATTATGGTGACTATAAAGGTTTTAGAGACTGCTGAAAACAATGAAATAATTAATTTGAATGTATCGGTGACCAATGTACCTTTTGGAAACGGTACTGTTTTCCGTGTCCCACCCCAGAACCATGCACGGTTTCGTGATTTTCAATCAAATACTGTATATTGTTGCATCTGCTATTAAAGGTATTATGCGAAAATGTTGACTCATTTGAATGTTCCCACCCGCTAAGCGTCATATGCATTTTTTGGAATAGTTCCATATCTGTAGCACCATCTTCACTCGCTTGAGCCACGCATGATTTCGTGGTTTCCAATCTAATATAATTATTGCGTCTGTAATTATAAAGGGTTTAGAGTATGATGAAAACGATGGCGTGATTCATTTGAATGTATCTGCATTTGAATGTATCGGTATTTTTCGACTTTCGCTGTCGAAGTTCGGTCGCCCAGGTACTTTTCTGCATACCAAAACAGGCCAATTTTTCTCTGCGAGGTTAAAATATGTCAGTTTTTATTTGTGGAACTATAAAAATTAGTGGCGCCCTAGGTTTGGCCTGTCCATAGCTTCGACTTTTGGGTTCCATTGGCGCTCTTGGAAAAATTACTACTTAGCCTGTAAAAGAGTAATAATTATTTACACAACTTCTGTGTGAATATCTTGAAAAAATTTCGACGCTTCGCGTCTAAAAATACTTTTCGGTTATTACGCTTACCCGGCCGTTCCCGTAGCGCAAAAGCTTCATTAGATCACTTCGTTAGCCAAGTTCTGGGTGCCACTAAAGAAAAAATATTTCTGTATTTTCGGCCTTCTGGCCTAAAGACACTAAAACTGCAGTAAATAGGATTTCACTACGTAATGAGTATTACAAATCAGCTATTAATGCTATTTTCACGTTTTTCAGTCTACCAAGTTCAGCAGAAGCTCCCAAGCTGGACCTGGTTAAAATAGAATTTCTCGCCTCACATCAATATTTTGGTTACCCATGTGCTTTCGAGGCAGTTTGGGAAAGCCTCGAAGTTCCGGTGGGCTTCTGACAACAGGGGGCTCTTGAGTCAAGTCTGACCTCGAGTTCGGTGG
Organism: Trileptium ribeirensis; assembly: GCA_030248225.1. Taxonomy (NCBI): domain Eukaryota; kingdom Metazoa; phylum Nematoda; class Enoplea; order Enoplida; family Thoracostomopsidae; genus Trileptium; species Trileptium ribeirensis. The sequence continues at coordinate 6,370 of JASANE010022904.1, forward strand.
GGAGGAGGTCAATGGGGGTGGTAAATATTTTATATATAATATATTATATTAATACAATGTATATATTTACATATATGTATCGCTTTACATAGCGTGTCAGTAGTACTGCAATCTACAATGGATATGGGCAAAAATACCACAAACCGCTGAAATTACACCTCACGTTGGTCAGATAAAAAATTTTTCGCGGTCGAAATCAGAAATTTAAGGGTATATTTAAGGGTTTAAGAGTACCATGGCTCATTCAAAAACCCGTAGTGACCCAAACCTGCACCGTAGATAATTACAGTAGCAGCATATGTGAACTGTGGAACATTAGTTGCTCTACGAAAAGAGATCAATAACACCCATATAGCACGAGCGTTTGCGGAGTTATTGCCGCTTTCGTGTATTTGGGGTCCCATTTAAAAACCTTTTAACCAAAATCCCACATCCTGAAACACCAGCGTAGTAAATCATTACAGGTTTATTTGCTCTACAAAATAAACCCTTTTCGGCTCAGATATATACATCCGTTATCGAGACACAATACATAACTTGATTTTTTGGGCTTTTCGCGACACGACTCGGCCCCCTTCGGTCCGTTTTTACGACAGGAAGATCTTAGAATTGAGCTTCGCACGTAAATACAGAGTTCAAAAGAGATTCAAAGCTTCTCAAATTCGACATTATCCGGTTGCTATGATTTCTTCGCTTCGCTCGCTGCACTCAGAATTATTCAATTACCGGCAAACTACAGACGTACAGAAAGGATTTCTACAGGTGGTCCAGTATCGCTGACCTTGTCGAAAAGAGGCGAGGTCGAAGAGGGTGTCCTAGATTATTTATCTTATATAGTACGTGCAGTTCCGCATTGCCAATAATGGAAATAGTTTACAGTTCTATCGACAAACAATATTTTGGCAAAATTCATGTATGTACATATACTTATTTATGTGTGCACGAAGTACGCGAATTTTTTGATGTAAGTTCCGTACCCTCGAACTATATTTCTGGCGTAATTCGATCATTTTTCGATGAAATATCAAAAACAAAAAGTGGACGACTGGAAAGGGTTATAGACCCCTAGTACATATGTTATGAGCTACTCGTTTGGATAATGATATGATAATAGAACTTGTAAATAAAAGCAGATGCAATCGCGTGAAATTGTAACGGCTATTTCACAAGCAATTTAGTGTAAGGGCGGCAGGCGAAACAAAAAAATTCAAAATTTTGCACATCTTATATAAGTATGTACGAAATTTTGGTCAAAATAATATAAGCGGGAAGTATAGTCTTTGTACCTTAAAATCAAAAACATGTTCTTCCTTGTCGCGCGATTCCTCGTCTTGAATTCCTTTAGACCACGTTTTCGTTATAACGGTACGAAGTGTTTCTTTAATTTCGTCCGTTGCGCCCATTAGTCGAAGCCGATCGTCATTTTCCAATGTTAATATACATCGTTGGGGCGAACTGAAAGCGAGCAAATCGTCCTATAATAACGCACGCTAAAAGACACACGCAGACCACATCAATGTTACTTCATTTGCAGGGAGTAACCGGAATTCCGGTCCCAAACAAAGTTGTGTTCCGGTTGCGGCTCCGGCAAAAGAAAAAAACCATACCGGAACCGGAATGCCGGTTTAAAATGTAAATATTTTTGCTTCATACGTGCTCCAAACATACGTTATAGACGCAATGATTAAGTTCTAACACAATCAAGCAAAAATTACCTCAGAAAATTGCCCTGTGAAACGTAAGTAGGACACAAATTCACTAAAAATTATTCATCCTCATCTGACAGCAGTTTGTTACCAAAACAAAGCTAAGTCTAAGCTTGTAGCAGCTTACCCATTCAGAAATCTGCGGTATATGTTAGAATTGAACCGGTTCCACTTGATATACCTAAACTACAATATGTATTATTCAAGCACTTAGCTGTAAGCTTGGCTAAAATTAATTGCATCAAGCGCTTCCAGTGCGCTTGTAAACTTTTTAATCAGTCTACATTGGAATAAAGTAACATATCTGCAAAGCAGTCAGAAACTGCATTCTTAGGAACAAACTATGTATAGAAACTGTGTGAGCAGTGTCACAGTTTAGCTCATGTATAGCATTCTGATAAAAAAATCATCATCGTCATCTATCTAAAAGGCACAAGTTACCCAACGCTGGCCTGAACAATGTCTCTGGCCATCTATCAGAAAATTATAATATACCTTTTTATACTGTTTTAGAATCGATTAGCCAAAAATTTCAAGTTTCCTATGGAATAACATGTAACAAACGTATGTCAAGTAAAGAGAGGTGATTGGAGAAAGGGCGAAATTGTCTAGTCTACGCTCCATGCGTTAAAAACATTCAGTTTGACACAGTGTATGCAAGCCTTTACAGCGGAAGTCAATTTTCCGCGGAGAGTACAAAACCGACATTTGATCGATAAACGAATATTTTAGTTTCCTCAGCCTCTTCGAAGTCCCAGAGAGGCAATAATGTCATCGCGAATACATTGAGTTTAAATTTTTAATACATTTTAAACCCACAGTACCTTCATTTCTTGCTTCATCTGCTTTACTGTATAAGTTTCAAAGACCAGGTTCCGGTTCCTGATCCGGTTTAAATGGACGGTTCCGGGTAATCCCTGCTGATTTGTTAATTACTGTTGCGTATATTCCAAACCACCGCTGTGTTTATTGTATTGATTAAAATAATCTTAGCGACAGAAAAAATTTCAGCACGTCGCATATGTTTAGAGACGGTATAGTACGTATTACTGTAATAACGGTTGGGCACGCTACAAATTCTTTGTGGACGACTCTCGTGAGTTAATAATATCAAGAGCAGACGATGGCCCAATATATAGAAGATTGTAGCGGAGCCTCGAGATAAAAATTAACCACTCCAATAGACTCAGCCGGCAAACTAAGTTATATGAAACCATTTTCTTTCGATTTCTGCACCCCTCAGGCGCATATAAGGGTAGCGCCCGCCCGAGAGTACCTTGACCCTCCCCATAGCTCCTTACCGGAGCCACACGAAAATTAAACACTCCAATCGACTCAGCGGGACAAATTACTATACATAATAATAAGCTCATTTTTTGGAATTTTGGACCCCCAAGTATCATATCAGAGTGGCACCCGTTCGAGGTCACACCCAGTCCTAACCAGAACCACAGAGACGAAAATCTATCGTGCCAATCGACTCAGCGGTTCAAATTAACTAATATAACACTAATTAGATTTTTCGATTCTCGGGCCTCTGAGGTTCATGTAGGGAGTGGTACCCGAAAGTACCCTGCCCCCGCCCAATACCTCCTTACCGGAACCTCGAACGAAAACTAGTAACTCACAAGCGAGGGTGAAACGGAGCGAGCGTGGTCTCATTTTCAGCTTATCATTTTGTTTAGTCATCTGTAACAGGCTGTGTTTGATGTATATGCCATACTAAAACCCCTTGAACCCTGAATTCATTGAAAATCCTAAAACCTTGGCGATCCTAAACCCATCTAAAACAACTGAAAACTTATCAACTATTTGTGCTAATCTCTAGATAACCAAACCATCGTATTCAGCCTACCGGCAAACCCATATAGACAATTCTTGATGATCTGTACCCAACACGTAACTAAACAACTGAACACAGACTATATTCTGGAAATCTTGTTCATTGACCGTAAACCCATGAAAAGGCGTGAAATATGCACGCTGGATTCTTGATAACAAGATCATTGTGTTCATCATACTGAAAAACCTCTATATAGTGTACTTTGGATGATATTATAGCCTCTTGTTTAAGATGAGACCCAGTTCAATTATAGAGCTTGAATGCACAGAATCTTAAAAGTCGAAAACAATATTACTTCAACGTCCATTAGCATCTGTGAAAAATATAACAAATGTGAATTCCGAATTCATGCAGGCATACATTAAAATCGTACCAGCTTCAAAACAGAAGTCCTGTAGCTTCCAAAATTCAAAAGTAACCAGGTGTTCGTCGTTTTCTAATTCTCCACTTGTACCAAAGACCAACTAGCCAAAACATTCGGCCAACCTTTTAATATCGATCAAACAATGTCCATTCATTCATTGCTGCCTTTCCAGAATGATATATTCATAATATGCATAAATACCCATAATATAATAGTAACATCAGCAATTATAATTTTATTATAAGCAACATATTTTTTTTTAAAATTATGACTAATAATTTTGAATTAACATCACAATATGTACCAAAATACTAAAGACATATATAGTATTTTCTGGAAATTCGTTTCACATTGGCCCTAAACCCGACGAAAATGTCTGAGAAAGCATAAGATATTCGTGCTGGACTCTAGATAACCAAACCATTCTATTAAGCTTACCGTAAAACCTATATAGGCATTTCTTGATCACCTGAACTCAATTTGTAACCAATTAAAAGAAGACAAAGTATACTCTAGAAAAGAGTTTCATTGACCCTAAACCCAATGAATAAGCATGAAATACGCATTCTGGACTCAAGGTAACCAAATCATTGTATTCATCCTTACGAAATACCTATGCAGACCATTCTAGGTGCCCTGGATGCAATACATAATCAGACAAATGACAACAAACTATATTTTGGAAATCGGGTTAGTCGACCGTAGAATCCTTGAAACCTTATGAAAATGTATAATATAGTCAAGTTGGACTCTAGATAGTAACACCATCGTATCTAGAGTGTTTGATAACTAATTAGATACTCATTGCTAGGTAGAAACAAGCAATAGCGCGAAGAAATCTGAAAAATCGACATTTTTGGCAACGTGCCGATGTACTATATTCGAGCGCACAGCGACTTAGCGAGTAAACCCATTAAAAGTCTTAGTCAACAAAGTTGTAGATCTCGCTGAGCTATTTCTGAGGGTGGTCTCCGCTTTTCGATGAGAAGCCTACGTCGCGAGATATGGGCTGCGAAAATCTGGAACCCGTATGGTCAGATTTGGTAAAGAAAACTTTTTTGCCATTTTGACGCCGAAGATGGGGTCGGAGCTGTTCGCATCTAAAGGGCACATCCTCGTCACTTGTGTTATCAAATAAAAAAATTACCGAAATCCACCCCAGCGCCCTCAGTGGAACTCCGATCAGAAACCACTGCAATGGACTCAGCAGATCAAATTTCCCTATATGAGACTAACCTGAATTTTGCGATTTTTGGACCCCTAAAGCTCATATAAGAAGTAAATGGCCCGACGGTACCACGGAAGCTTAATAGAATGGTTTGGTTATCTTAAGTCCAGCACGAATATCTTATGCTTTCTCAGACATTTTCGTCGGGTTTAGGGCCAATGTGAAACGAATTTCCAGAAAATACTATATATGTCTTTAGTATTTTGGTACATATTGTGATGTTAATTCAAAATTATTAGTCATAATTTTAAAAAAAAATATGTTGCTTATAATAAAATTATAATTGCTGATGTTACTATTATATTATGGGTATTTATGCATATTATGAATATATCATTCTGGAAAGGCAGCAATGAATGAATGGACATTGTTTGATCGATATTAAAAGGTTGGCCGAATGTTTTGGCTAGTTGGTCTTTGGTACAAGTGGAGAATTAGAAAACGACGAACACCTGGTTACTTTTGAATTTTGGAAGCTACAGGACTTCTGTTTTGAAGCTGGTGTGATTTTAATGTATGCCTGTATGAATTCGGAATTCACATTTTGTTATATTTTTCACAGATGCTAATGGACGTTGA
>JASANE010022905.1:0-12598 GCA_030248225.1 Trileptium ribeirensis
ACTTATTAGTCACTATATAATCGGAAATCAGAAGATGACTGTAGAAATATTTAATCAAGAAATCAAGCGTATAGCTTAATCAAAAATCATAAATTGTTATCGTAAATGAAATCAAAAGTTTAACTGTGTAAATATTGTTTAGGCGTTTATGTATATATAAATCTTCGGTATTTGCATTAACCCTTTAAAGCTTCACATATTGGATATATACGCATTCGGTATGCTTTACCCTTTTGTGTTATCAGCAATGTTTGAGCAACTTAAATCGGCCCCACAGATAGTGTACGTAAGAACGGCGTATGCAATTCACATTGCTATTAATAACCTGGGAGCTGTTGCTTATTGTCTTAATAAACCTCACAAAGCGACAGGAGACCAACGCGCGTGCAAACTCACCCAACACGACATACTTAGCCTACACAAGGTGTTGCAGTATACGTTAATGCCAACGTAACGCCCCTCAGGGCTACCTGCGGCCACGAAGGGATTAGTGAAGCAACTGCCTAATTTTTGGTTAACCGTTTAAGGACATAGCTAATTTGTGTATTGCGCAACGTTTGACACGCACAAGATCCACGGTCGCATTGATTTGAACGGCTTACGCAAAACACTGAGCATTATGGGAGTGGAAGATGCTGCTCGGTTCCTTAAGGAACCTCGCAAAGTGAGCGAATAACGTGCATGCAAACATTTGCAACGCGACAATTTGAAAAACGCGTTGGAGTATGCCATAAAATGCCACTTGGCGGAGTTAGATATAAAAAGTCAGCGTGAATTGCGTGTAATGTGGAATAAATATTTGACTTTGCGATGCGTCGAACCCTGGTAACTTAACTTCCAGTCCCGTGTAGCAGCCGGTAAAGACTTCTCGATGTTGTCCCTACGGCCCTTAAAAATTCTGGTAACGGCGAGCGAGCTCCAATAAGGTATCCGCCAAGCTGATGTAGAAAAGTGTACCATTGGTGACCGAATCCGTCACGTCAAAGAATGAAAGGTCTAAAAAACGGATCACGCAAAGTTACAAAAAGGACACTTATGAATAATAGATAACACTCAAAATAACCTGAAAAATTAATGTTTTAGCGTACCTACCTAAAATAAATAGCAACAATCCGTCCATCAAAAGATATTCATAGCAATATTTGTATTAATCAAGCAGGTGTTCGACGAAATCTACCCACAATACTAGATGCGGCTTTGTTTCAGCTTCCAAGATCCCGATTAAGAATTTTTTTGCTAATTGTTTGTAATGAAAGATTCGGTCTAATCACAATTTGGATATTAAATTAACTCTAATGCCAGGATATATGAGATATCGGATTAAAGTCACTTCTTAAAAATTTTAAAATCACAATTTTAAATCATGAGTCAAATTCCTTATAAGATTGTCTAATATCTCAATATGGAAATTAGTTTCAACAATATGCGTTACATTCAAAATATACCGCATTCGTGCAAAAAATCTGCACATCAATATTTAGAAATTGACAGTATTTGACACAAAAGTTGATATTACACAATGGCACGAAAATATGGCAAGCAACACGTTTTTTATTGGAGAAGGTATGTGCTATTAAAATTCAGCAAAACACACGAAATGAAACTCTTGACCCACTTTAAGCATCCATGTAGGCATTCATTATCAATAGTCTTGCTTCTAATCGTTGGACATTCCTAGAATTTGCTGCCAAAGTGTCCACTAGAATCTGCAGAAATTCCCAGAATTTCCTCGCGTCGGTGAAATGAGCCTGGATCGTTTGGGCGCAAGTCTCGCTCGATAGCCAACTAAGACATACATAGCTCTATGTTGCACAAAGCGAGATTCAACAATGTGGATGCAAGCATACTTTATTGTTTGCGATATGCTTCGCGATTCCTAATGGTTCAATTTAGACTCATTATGTATGAAAGAGTTAGTCGAGCGATAGGCTAAATTCCAATGCATGAATTTATGTGCATTTTACACAAAGTTAATCAAACTTGTGTTTCATTGGTGAATTGAGCCTGGACCGTTGGGGTTTATGTCTCGTACCTTAGACAGCAAAGTTATACAGGTACGATAGCATGGTTCCTTGAGAAACCCATAAAGCGCGCGTTTATCAAACCATATGCTATTTTTATAAGCCCTGGCGAGTCCGAAATTTTGAAGAGCATACCCGAAGCCCGGCCAGAATGAAAACTGTGCCTATCCCGAAGTAGCTTATATATAATATTATTTGTTGCCGAATTCGAAGTATATTGAAATGATACCGTGTCTAGATTTCAATTGGAGCTAACCAAATTCAAAATGTATATTATTTTAGACAGATTGTAATTTAGTCTCGGTCATTCGAAGAGGTACACTTGACTAAGTGTAGAATCGAAGCAATGATAACTAAGAGGATCTGTAAATTGCAATCCTGGAAGAGTTACGCAGAAACTTTTAAGAGGACGCATTGAAAAAGTGGTGTGCTTTGTTAAATAACTTCGCTAGATTTTGTATTTATAGCGCTAAAATTTTGCATAGAATTAAGTAAGCCTAAATATAACAGAGCCGCGCATATCTAGTTTAAAGCGTTGAAACTTAAGCATAAAGCTACACCGAAAGTGCTTATGCTTATCCAGCATTGCCTGTTAATAAAAATCCAGGCAAAATTATGCTTATTGCAAACTTTAAAAAATAAAAACAGTTATGCTTAAAAATGGGTTAGTATTGATTAAAATTCGGCATAAATATTCTGACGTACTTAGTTTAGACACATCGCTTTAACAGCTAATTAGTACATTCAAACCAAATAGTATCAGATCAAGTGCAGCGACTGTACAATAGAAGGTTAATATATGTAAAGAATTTACTGTTGGACTTTAAATCCGGTCGGCTAATTATAATTGCGAAGATACAACGACAGAAATCGTTACACTGAATTTTAAAACAGAAAAATGTTTTCGCTCCATTATTACATATCTAAATGCAGGAGTTCGGAAAAAACTCTGAATCACATGTGTAGATAGGGGCGCAGGAGTTATACCTCTAAAGTTCGGACGCCACCCATGGTCAAATCTTCCCCTACCGGACGCTGCGAGCCTCATCTCCTAACCGCCCACCCCCCGTGCGACCAAGGCGTCTAGAATGTTTTAGCAAACTTTGCCATAAATGAGTGAAAATAGGAAAAGATTGGGGAAAATTAGCAGCAAATAGATGAAAACAGAAAATCTTAAACTGGCAAAAACTAGGCAAAATTTAAGGAAAATTGGAAAAATTTTGGATTCTCTGAAAGGTCCAAAATTTATACCCTCCAAGCCTAGCCCCAACTATGTACCAACCCCCAACCCAACGAACCTTCGATACACGAGTCTTTCCTAGAAGACCCCAACCAGTCATAACTTTTGAACGAATGAAGATATCGTCAAAATTCTTCAGCGTTGGACTTCTGTCGAACTCATCTGATCATCTGGTCATTAAAAACTTTTGAAAATTTTTCGATTTTTGGCTTTTTGCTAACCGTTTTACCATAAAAATCGAAAAAATATTTTTAGCGGAAAGTAGTTGATATGGGTGGCGTTACTAATTATATATTCATGTCGGCGTTATTAATACACTAAATTCAAGTAAGTTGACTGTCGGCGCAATTAAATGTGTTACGTGAGATAAACAAATACTTATGTCGTTTATTCTCACGGCACGTTTTCGTCGACTCTGAAAATCTCGGTTTCCCTTTCGTCATTCAGTACTATCTCTCATTTAATTTGCGTCGTCTTAGTTTTTTATGCGGCGTCAACAACTGAATGGACGCGATGCATTCAACTTCATATTGGACGATATTGCGACATTCTGGGCACCAGCTTATTCAAAGTGAGTTCACTTTCTTTATGATAACTTATACTGTCTAAACATAACCATTTATGTTTTCATGTGGGGTGCGATCTTGGCCCAGGTCCTCGTCCTGCACATTAGGCACCGTTTTCGGTGGCTAAGAGGTCCAGTTTATTAATTAACAATTTATAATAAACATGATTAATAAAGTGTCAATTGATGTATTAAAAATCGTCGAACGCCGCCCATATCGACTACTTTCCGTTAAAATTTTTTTATTTTTATAGTAAAGGGATAAGGGTGTTAGCAAAAAGCCAAACAATCGAAAAAATTTCAAAAATTTTTTAATTGCCAGATGATCAGGGGAACTTGAGACAAGTCCAGCGCTGCAAGAATGTTGACGATATCTCCATCCATTCAAAAGTCATGACTGGCGGGGGCTTCAGGAAAAGACCCGAGGTTTTTGGGTATGCCGAATACGATGATTTGGTTATCTCGTGTGTATATTTTATGCCTTTTCAATGGGTTTAGCGTCAACGAACTCGATTTCTAAAATATAGTCTGTCTTCTGTTAATTGGTTACGTATAGTGTGCAGAAATACGAGTCGAGAATTTTCTATATAGTCTATATAGAGGTTTTCCGGTAGGTCGAATAGGATGGTTTGGTTATGTACAGGCCAGTATAAATACTGGATACGTTGTCAGTGGTTTTCGATGGGTTTAGGGTTGGGTTTGGGGATTTTCAATAAGTTCAGGATTCAAGAGGTTTTAGGGTGGTATATACATCAATCACAACAAGTCACAGGTGATTAAACAAAATGATAAGTTAAAAATGAAACCACGCTCGCTCTGTTGCACCCTCGCTTACGAGATACTAGTTTTATCACTGTTGCTTGGCAATTGCAATCGTTGCTCATTTATTCATAACCGCTATGCGGTTGGCCGTGTTTATTCCTTGTGCGAAAGCATGCCTAATAAAAATAGTCGTCGTTGTTTCACATGCTGACCAATCATATCGCTATTTAGATTTGATTTGGTATCGTGTTTGTTATAATTTTGGTGATTTACCACTCGCTACACCTTCACATCGGAATTAAAGAAGCTGCGGAGGTTTAAATATTTGGATTCAAATAAGAGAGAGGCAAGCTTGTTTTTCGTAATATTTTGCTTCTTTTTCGCAATACCGGTTACGTTAACCGTTTTTACAATAATGAGAACGTTTTAAATTCCCATGTTTTCAAAGGAAACTTTGTATCTTTAGCCTAAACATTCCTCCAATTTTAATTTCATGCACTAGTGTGACTTATGAACAATATTAATGTCACATAGAACAATTATTGGAGGCTTAATTGTACGCTAAAGTATAATTCAACGTTTAGGTCATTAAATCAATTAGTTACCTTTAAGGTTCACAAAAAATATCTGTCAAATATTTGATTTCTTTAACGATACACGCATGGCAAGAAATAAATCTGCCCCTCGTGTACCTCTTTTAAGGTGCAGTGATTAAAGACTGTTCATTTTAACCCAAAATTAGCACGAATCTTAGTGTTGTCGACCATAACATGATACAAAAAACAGATTTGGCTCAAATTATACAGGCATTGAATAACAAGAACAACACCATGCATAATACAATAATCACTAAAGAACAGTTTGGCAGCAAAACCTCGTAGCTATCTATTATTGTTGCTTGTTATTTCTCGCAGTCCGCTCGGCTATGTTTGGTTCAAAGCTTCATAATGTTTCTACAGAAAGGTTGCGTGATCATAGCATTTATATTACGCAATAAATAGGATCTAAGCTACGGTATAATGTGTCCGAAACACGTACTTTAAGCAAAAATGTTACAAGTTTTATTATATTTAAGAATTGATAACGTATGGGTTTGTATGCTGCTCATCTATTCATGCTGCATGTATATATTCGTTGTATTGCGGACGCATGGTTGATTGTTTCATGAATATCTTGAATTTTAACACGAAATAACAAGGCGAAAATATATTTTTCTGACCGAAATAGACCGTTGCTGTTATCACGGTTATTACGGAACAAAAGACAGAAAGCGTGCGCCGACATTAGTTTTTGATTCACAGACTACAGAAATTTTCGCTAAATAGCGTTACAACTACCTTGTTCGACACTGGCGTGCTTTATTTAACGCTTCACTGCATATTAACGGTCAGTAACGAAGGAACTGATTACCATGAGATATTGTGATCATTAAAAGGAAAGAAGGTGTTAGTATTGTTTAGTTGCTATTGAAACTGACATTGCATTCATAACAGCCTTAGCCTGGAAATGAGTAAACTATACAGCATTTTCTACAGGCCAGAGCATTTCACAAGACCACAAATGTTTATGTTTTTAAATTCATTTTATTGGTAATCAGACAAGGTGCTAGACACGTGCGCAACCAATCGGTCGGGGAATGAATACATCTCGTAAAGGGCGCGCCTGCGGCCTGCCCAGCTCCATAGGTTCTTGGCACAGACCGACAACATGGGCAAAATTTCAAAATTTATGGTCCGCCATTGAGGTTATGGTAACCGGGGTCGTATGGGCATGGTGTTAGGAAGTTGCGCCATACAGCTGCGTACCGTTATTACGTTTATTGTATTACACAGCGGCTTTCAACAACCTTGTAAAAGCAACAATATAATCTTAGTATTATAATGTAATAAATGTTTTAATATTGCTATTAAAAACCACAGTCCAAGGTTTTGTTGGTGTTGTTCTCAGTATATCATGAAAAGTGTGTGTAATTAAACTAAAGGTTTACAGAACGTAACTCTAGCCTTTAAATTACATTTTGTATATTAATTTTCTTCTAAATTAAAAGTGGACTGCTTCGATTGCATCTGTGCTGTTTACAGAAACATACTACCTTAAACTACCATCGTGCAATAACGGTATAGCGACATTTTCTAGCCGATCGTAAAATATTTGTACTCCACAAATTTTAGCCACAACTAATGAACTAGAGCAAAGCAATACTCCAGGCTAAACGACATTAAATACAAATTGGACCTAGACATATAGGCACTCCAATAACAAAAGCAATTTAATATAATAATAAAGAAGGTTTATGACAGAATTTCTATGTCTGCTGGGGCCCGGGCAATATTTCAAGTGCGGGAGTGTAAGGCTTAAATTTATCGTGCATTCATAGAACAACTGGAGCTAGTACAAGATTTAAGCATATAATTAGCACCATGTAGCCTGCATAAATATTTAATTATTTCAACCATGGGTCTTGTCCAGTTGACAAAATGCCATGTAGCAAAATTTAGCCAGAATTAAATGGACATGACATTAGCTATAAATTACGCTGGCTGCTCGATGCTACCTATGCATAGCAGCACAGTCTAATGATTATAAAGTAATTTCGAATACAGACATCCAACAATGAGAACAAAGCAATGTCATTGCATCTAATCACACTGAGTACAAGCCGCCAAATCCGTTTGAAGGTATGAGTTAACGTTATTTGCATTTTTGCTTTACACAGTCGGGAATAACAAAAATATGAATAGCAAGTTTTGCTGTCTAACAGCAGAATGCTCCATGTTTCGTACTTGGGCAAGACCATTTTTGCAGCGTTCTAAACCGATCCACCAGACGAGAATGCAAAATTAAGTAACATGGCGAAATTGTGTATTCTTCAATACCTTGGCTGTAATCTGTCACATAACAGCATCTTATGCCTGACATCTATGTATTGATCGAGCGGTTAAAGGCACTATTCGGCTATTCGGTATATGAAAAATTCTACACTGATGTCAACCCATGATCAAACATTTTAACAAACGAATGATTTCATTACTGTGCAACACTTTCAGGTGACTTGGCAGCTATTTACTAGCTAGTTATCGATTCAGCATTTTATCTGGGCGCACATCGTAGTATTATAATCCGCATCTATAGTAAAAATAGACATGAATGATCATTATTGTGCCTTCCGTTTGCCAAAAAACATTCCGTACCGGGAAGATTAGCAGAAAGCACAACACGTCCCGCGAGTACAGGAAAAAATTGTTCGACCAGTAATCCCAGTTTCCGCTACAACAAAATTGTGTTAAAGATCGGGTCTTAGAATAAGCCGAAGCGTTAAAGACTAAGCTTTAAATTCCAAATCTGAGAGAATTCCCATTCTCCATGTTCCTAAATTACCACTTTTCCAATTTTCCAAATTCCCAATTTCCTCATTTGATTTTCTATAATTTTCTCATTTCCATGAGAATTTCAGAAATTAGAATTTTGCGGAATTTTTAGAAACCCGTCAAAGTTGCTTTAGTGGCTAAACTTATTCAATGTTTGAATATGTTCTTAATAATCAAACTTAATTCATAAGAAATAAGCAAAGTATAAAACCAAAAAAGGAGCGTTTTCATTGCAAATTAAAAACAACTTTTGAAGCTCACGTGCTTTTCTTTCACATTTATACTTACAATCACCGAACCAAAATGATATTAAAACTCACAAAAAATACAAACAAACTTGTTATGTCTGAAAGAATAGATGCTAACTGTTAAACAAACATAATTAAAGTTTAAGATGAGCACTATTATTGTTATACCGGAAATGATATGTAATTTACTGTGGAAAAACTGTTTATGCTGCAATAAGGTGCAACAATGTCTTGCTGTGTTTTTGCTCTGAGATATTCATAAATATAGTAGCTTTCGGTGGAAACTAAGTTCCTAAAATACGCTAAAACTATTATCGCTTTCAGTGATTGCTTAATGAGGAAAACCGTCAAAAAATATTACCCGTATAATGAGACAAACGCGCGTAAAACCAACTTAAGTAGGTTAATTTCAACAGTATGACAGCGAATATTGAGAGTTTTATATAGTCGTGACTGGTACCACGATGTGTTGTCCATGTTACTTATTTGCATTAGTCATGTTTATGAAATATCAGTCACGTTATTAGCGTTGAACAACGTTTGAGTTTAGTTGGATTTAAATCGACATTTTAAGTTGTTGAGTAAAATTTGCATATTATTTTGCAATAGAGGAAAGTCGGGCCAGTAAATATATTCAGTATATTAAGATTAATAGAAAAGAGCTTTAAGAACGGAACCACGGCGCATTCAGCCCGAATAACTGAGCCGCAAACTGAATACAAAATGACCACAACCAGTGACCATCTATTCTGTCTTCTTATTTCAGTCGAACTCAGGACTACAATGCACAATTCTTGACGTACTATTCAGTAATTTGAATTTGATTACATGCTGCATAATAGTCACTTAAGTGCTGCGCACTAAATTCTGCATTTGGAAAAACAAGACATGTCCTTAATTTACTTGTTGCAAAAGGTTAAATCCCAATTAACATTCTAGTTATTTAGGCAAGCTACGCTTGAATTAAATCTGCGGCAATATGAACTGCACTATGTGTGATATTGTGCGCATTCGTGTTTAACAAAATTGCTACACATATTTCAATCGTCATTTCTTGCAATCCCATACTGATATATAAAGCGAATTGTTATTAGCACATAAAGAATTAATTTTACCAAGATTGGATGAAACTTTGCTGTAGAGTGCCGTCAGCTTAAGCACTGCCAGCCTAAAAGTGTGCCGCGGTGTGTTGCGCGCTGTCCCTTGTACTTAATATAGGGACACATCTCCACGCAGTTATTTATATTATTTATTTGTATTTAGATATCGTAGTAGGATCTCCAACACTATTGTGCGCACAAACTTTTCACCCGGACGCTAAAAACTTCGTGGCTGTAAACATTGGTCACAATATTTGAGCGTACAAAAACCTAAATTGAGACAGCTGCATTTCGATCTTGCCATTATTTTGAATATATTACCCGGAAAATTTCATTTGTAATCAAAAAATTTATTGCAACGGACTAATACTAAATATATCAAGTATATCAAGGCCATCTAATGAAACAGGCCATCAGTTAATGTAATTTAGATAAATTAAGTCAGCACTTTCTATCCTGAAGACTAATGCTTGGAATAAACTTGCCACAATATGTTGACACTATCCAAAATATGAAAAATATAGTAGTGTTTTGAAACACGTTGGCCTAAATGTTGGTTGATAATGTCCCCAAAATCATTAGGTAGATGAAGAGTTGAACATCTATAGTCAGTAAAGATTTACTCTATCTCATATATATCTTTTATATATCTTTTTATCATTTTCTATATATACTTATCGTTTTATATATCTTTTTCGTGCAGGTCTAATCTTACTGCGTCACTGGAATGAATACTGGTGTGGTTTTGGTAACCTTCTGTCTGTTTAGCCTGGTTAGAGCCAATCTTGCACATATCATAAAAATACAAGTTGTATTTCCATTATAAGTTTTTGATAACTAAATAGTAAGGAGTAGCTAATGCTAAATGCAATTTAGTTTAAAATTGATGTACTAACGTCAGCAAAATTGGTTTGGAATGATTTATTATGCGCTTCGCAAAAGCGTAGCTAAGATACATTTGCACCAGCACAAGCTCCTAGAGAATCTGTATTGTGAATAGAACTTGCTAACTGTTAACAATGCTTTAGACGGTAGGATGAGCTTCAATATTCCAACTTCAAAACAGTTTATAACTAAGCTGTGCGACGAAGAACTTACTTATGCACTGGCCTTCTTCAGAACCTAGTAACATTTCCGTCGGTTGATTACTTCGCGGAATAAGGCAAAATGACTTTGCTGAACACGTGCCGAGACTGCCGTGCAGACCACCACAAGCTTCACCTTCAAGTTTTAAGCACAGATCGCAACAGCCGCACGGATCTTCTGTAACACCATTCTCGCAATGTGAAATCGGTGGGCACCTTGCCACTGTACTGCTGGATGTTTCGTCTTGAATCCTGCGAAAAAGTGGAGGAGCTTCACTCGAAACAATTGCCTCGTTTGGTTCTACAGTTCTGTTTGGACAAATTTCCGGGCATACAAATCCGAAAGGCCATCGTGGATAGTGCATTCCGACAATGTTCACTTTACCAACTTCCGGTAGGGTTTCGGAATTTGCATCAGTTTCGTTTAGCATTTTAACCGTAAATTCAGCGCCGTCTGCTTGAAATTTAAGGCCTTTATCGTTGGTTTTAAATCCTTCTCCAGAAAATAATTTAACGTTAGAGTCGATTTTTATTGAGGCGATGTTTGTTGTAAGCAGATGAATCGTAACAGTCAATAATATCGAATTGTGGTAGACCAGCATGTCTTCAGACTATTTTATAAATATTTATTGTAGGCTTGTGGCCGCAGTGGCTTTTTTCTGCCAACAGCGAGCTCATATACTATCACAGAAGTGATAATTTGTGGATCAAAATTTTATCAGTAAATTCGAAGCCGCCACATTCAAATCATATACAATAGTAATAATATGTTAGCGATACTATATATCGCAAATTTAATGATAAAACATATACTATTAAGCTATGTGTTAGGATACTTTTCAAAAGTTTATTGTAACATAATCATTTCGAACGTAAGTTTCAGTTAATTTAGATTTCGTACAGAATAACAAATATTTACACATAAACGTTATTTACTGTATTTTAGCGAGGGCACGACAGTAATTGTGGGGTTACAATAATTATATTTGATGTGAACTAATAAATGCGAGATTGGTTGAATCCTCTTAAATCCCATACATTAGTACACTGCATAACTGAATAAGCAATAGTAAGCAATGCATAGTACCGGGACAACTTATATTTCAAACCTAAAAAATAATTCCAAAATTAAAAGTAGAATTAACAAATTATGTACAATAGGTTTTTGAAATTGTCAACATAAAAAATCCATTAAGAGTAAAGAAAGCTATATATTTAACAGAAATTAAGTGAAATTCGAAGTTCCTCGTACTCTGACACATTTCACATGTTATTAATCTGCGGGAAATATTAAATATTTCTAGGGTATTTGCGCACATATTTCCATCATACGTTCTTATGCGTCGATAGTATAATTTTCGGCCCAAGGGAAGTGTTGCTATGATTTATTGGCTCAAATAACATGGAACAGCAGAGAGAAAATATAAATCCGTTTATTTTCTTTATTGCACACAGTATAGGCTTAATTGCTTGTCACAAAGTATACATATTAATTTGGAACCGAATATTCACGCAAAAAGTATACGTCATTTCTTGTGTCCCAAGAATCTAACGAACCACTTCTTTGCTTGTTTGGAACGGACGGTTTATGGAAAATGAAGTTATTTGCATATTTAAAATTTTCATGGTATAAATACTGTAGTATTAAAGACTTAACTGAAACTATTAATCATCAGCTCGGCGTTTGAATACGAAATGAATTGCTATGTTTTGGGATAATTGAATGAATTCTCGTCTATTGTACAACTCTCCGTCGTGTTGAACGGTTCAATGGATTCTCAACGAAAACAATCGATATACAACTTGACTCGCAAGCTTCGGGTTTTTATGTATTGAAATGAATGGTTAAGAAGGGCTATTCATTTGGAAAGCTAGAGACATCGATTCTTGTAAGCAGTAGCAACGGCTGGCTTGATCGGTTCGGTCTATTAATTAGGAAATTTTATTTTTATTTTAGTTTTTTATAAACGTACAAGCTTAGAAGACTGGCGTTGTTTTCGACTTAATGTGGCAGTGCATTGAGTGAACAAACTGAGAACCCTCTTTACATTTTTAGAGGTCCTATAAAGCACAATAGACTCACACTTACTACTGTTACTACAGGTGCTAGAACTTAAGCGCTTACACCAAATGTGCAATTCAGTAGATATAAACACCGTAACTAGTAGATAGAAAACGGACGATAAGTAGATGAAAAACGAATGTCAAC
>JASANE010022910.1:0-22701 GCA_030248225.1 Trileptium ribeirensis
GCTTATTACATGTTTACTTAGAACAGTATTTTAACTCCAAAACAATTGCCAAAAATGAAGGATCAAATTCATTGGAAGAACTTGTGCCAGGATTGAAGTTTTCTTCGAAAAATCAGTATAAGGTTAGTCATGAAATTTTTTTGAACACGCACGAGTTTTATATGTTTGACATAAATTTTTTTTCAAAGTCAAAGTTTATTGAACATCAAGATTACGCGCATACAGATACACATGGCACAATGAAATAGCGATAATTATTTTGAAGTGTGAATATGCAGCAACCAAGGTTATTCCATAAAAAGGTTAGAAATGGGGTCGAGTCCTACTTTTACATCTAACCTATGTTCCGGTTATAGTACAGATATTGATTCAAATTGATGCCATAATTTATGAATTATAGTGTGTAGTGCGGCAGAGATAGATGTACGGCTAAGTATTTGGTTCCAAAACGGTGCTTTTTAATACAACTTGGGAATAGGTAACAATCTTTTTCAGCAGCTGGGTTTTGTTCAAGCTTATAAAACATGCTGCAAATTTATTTTAGTATAACATACATGTGTTCTGAGTTGCATTGATTAATGATAGAATACTGCATCATAAGTCTTTCTACAAATGAGTGTGATGCTCTGTTATTACGCCTCTGTGAGTAAAGATGTATGATGATGTTGTTATTCCGTTCTGCCGGAGCTCCATCAAACTTCTATTGATCACTTGTTAGGCCCGTAATTCATTACACGTCCTAAAGTTTTCTGGATGCATTTATTTTACACTTAGCCCTAAGAACATGATTGTACTAATGTCACCAGAGCAAAACCTGAAAGTGTTTCTACCAGTAATAATGATTGTATCGAAGAAGTTTTAAACTTAATTAAATACTCTGAAATGTGAAAGATATTTATACCCCTATATGACATTGATTCCGAGTAATATACACCTACCTACTTTGGAGGTATCCAGTTTCTTTCGTAGTTATCAAGCCAATTATAATAATAACTGGCAGTGTTGATATTTGTTACGAAGGGTTATCGCACCATTCTAGGATTATGTTTCGATGATAAAATCGCTTCCTGAAGAAGACCGTCCGGCATACTTCGGCTTTCCTCTCAACATCCGTGCTTCGTGGGAACGACGCGAAAGTGTACAAGTTATAAGCCAGCTGGCACAACTGGTTGCCCATGGGTCGTCAAGCGGTGAAGTCGTTGGTGAAATAAGTTTCGATCGGTCTCATTGGCAGTCGTTGTTGACACCAGTACTTCAGCGATGGAAAAAACTGTTGTCGGTAAGTTAAGTATATTTTTGTCGTTTCATCACTTTTGAACGATAGAAGAAACTATTATCGGTAAGTTAGATATGTTTTATGTTGTTTTATCACCTTTCAACGATGGACGAAACTGTTATCGGTAAGTTAAATATGTTTTATGTTGTTTTGTCACTTTTCAACGATGGACGAAACTGTTATCGGTAAGTTAAATATGTTTTATGTTGTTTTATCACTTTTCAACGATGGACGAAACTATTGACGGTAAGTTAAGTATGTTTTATGTTGTTTTATCAGATTTCAACGATAGAAGAAACTGTTGACGGTAAGTTAAGTATATTATGTTGTTTCACCAGTTTTCAACGATGGAAGAACGTGTTATCGGTAAGTTAAGTGTATTTTATGTTGTTTTATCAGTTTTCAACGGCGGAAGGAACTGTTTTCTGTAAGTTAGGTTTATTTTATGTTACTTACAGATATCGACGATAGAAGAAACTGTTGTCGGTAAGTTAAGTATATTTTATGTTATTTTATCAGTTTTCAACGATAGAAGAAACTGTTGTCGGTAAGTTAATTTGTTTTATATTGTTTTATCAGTTTTCAACGATAGAGGAAGCTGTTGTCGGTAAGTTAAGTAAACTATATGTTGTTTTATCACTTTTCAACGATGGACGAAACTGTAGACGGTAAGTTAAGTATATTTTGTATATTTTGTGTTGTTTTATCAGTTATATGTTAGCAAGAGCCCGTGTATCAGCGTCTCTAGTTCGAAATTCTCTAATAGTTCTTCTGAAACAGAGAATAAAATGTTTGAATAATTTTCACACGTTCATTCACCTAAAAAGGAAAAACCATCAGCAAAAACGCACTCAACGTGTATTATAATTTTGATCATAAGTTGTTAACATTTTGATCTCAAATTTTGAATTTCCTCGAATTTCATTATTCCGAACTACCGCTGGGCCTCCAGTGCACTATATTCGAGAAAATACGTTATTTTTGGACCAAATCAACAGGTTTTCCGGAATGAAGAATAACATATCCAGTCTTCTAGCAAAGATACATTCTCCTACTTGTGCATTTTACTACTAGATATATCCAAGCTAAATGTGGGAAGCCAACGATCCAATCAAATTTCCGTCATTACTATATAGTTTGGGTCTCCTGCCGCGTAATATATGAATTTAATTGCATAGCTAGAGTTCAGAGTTTGCTGTTCATCTTTCCATGTTTTTTTCAAATAAAATAAATTTCTAATTTTTATGGTAGTTTAGAATTTTTGTATCAAATTAACAACTTTATAAAGAAAACCGAATAGCCTGTTATACGGTAGCAATGATATAGGCCTTTAGTTGTGCCATTTACTACTTCTGGCTACGCCGATGCTCCAAGCGAATTTCTATTCGTACAATTCTTCCCGCGCCTCAAAGACGCACGGAATATTAATGTAATTTTATTAGTAAATTACCGTTTATACTTTTGGGTTATTTATCATATTTTGAGAAATGCTTGAAAGTTTGATAAAATTCTGAAAAAGTAATAAAAATGGTGGAATCTGAACTCTTGAAAATTTCGGTTTTTACAAAAAATCTATCTCTACCAACTGGCTATCGGTATCATTTACACCTAAGCATAGGGATAATGGACACCTACGAAATATGAGACTTGATACTAATGGTCAGATGTTATATGAAGTTTACAGCACGTAATTTCAAAGGTATTTTCCTTATACTAAGCGCCACGGTCGTGGAATTTCCAACTGCCTTGAGAATTCCACCTTAATGGCATTTGGTAAATAACAAAAAGGTAAAACAGATAGCAAAGCCAGATTTAGAGATCTTAAGGCCTAGCTATGTAATAATATTGAAAATATAATAATCGCCACAAAATATAATTCCGAAAAGTCTACAAATTTGTTTAAACTGTCGACTTCGCAACCTTTACCTTGTACATAGCCAAAAGTAGCAAACGGCACAATTATGAGACCATATCTTTGCTGCAAAATAATATAAGGGTTATGTTTTATTTCTTTCTGCACCACACTCGTGGAATTCCCCACTACTGTGAAAATTACACTTTAATCATATTTTGTATATAACAAAAAGGTAAAACATATAGGAAAGCCGGATTTAGAGATCTTCATGTCTAGCTACAAGAGTCTGAGTTCTCAAGCTTCATAGTCTTTAAATGTTTCATGAAGGTACCATGGCTTGTTACATATTGCAATGCAAATTTTAAAATATGTCTTTATGAAGTCTCCACAGAAATCTTGATTTCTTTTTTTAAATATTGGGAAAAACTGACGTGCACGTCTAGCTATGTAATAATCTTAAAAATATAATAATCGGGACAAAATATAATTCAGAAAAGAATACAAATTCGTCTGGACCGTCGATGTCGCAACCTCCAGTTTGTACATAGCCAAAAGTTGCAAAAGGCACAGCTATGAGACCATATCTTTGCCGCGAAATAATATAAAGGGTTATGTTTATTTTCTTTAAACCTGTGGTTTAGGTAAACAATTTCATATTTTTCTCGAATTTAGTGCAGTAAATGTCCAACATTAATTTTGCACAATCTCGATTTGTTTCAGGGATCCAAAATGCACACTCTTCGTCTGGTAACGCCGAACGTTTCGGAAGCTGCTAGCGACAACAGATCTGGCCAAGTACTGCTCTCATTTGTCGAACTCGAACGCTATAACTCAATACAGCTGGTTCAACACATTCATACAACCTTAGCAGCACTATCGAGGTCGTTGCAGGGTACACAAGCGCTCACTAGTGTGGCAAAGATTGTCGGAGAGAGTATTTTGGCACAGAAAGTTAGAATTTGTGCATTTTATATCTTGTAAATTCATAAACACATTCATACAACCTTAGCAGCGCTATCGAGGTCGTTGTAGGGTACACAAGCGCTCACTAATGTGGCAAAAATTGTCGGAGAGAGTATTTTAGCACAGAAAGTTAGAATTTGTGCATTTTATATCTTGTAAATTCATAAACACATTCATACAACCTTAGCAGCACTATCGAGGTCGTTGCAGGGTACACAAGCCCTCACTAGTGTGGCAAAGATTGTCGGAGACAGTATTTTGGCACAGAAAGTTAGTATTTGTGTATTTTATATCTTGTAAATTTTGTATAAAAATTATTTTCTAGGGTAGATAAATATTATTGAATTGGAGTGGAACGAGAATTTTCAATTTTGGCTCTGGACGGAGTTTGAGGAGGTCCTATCTGTGTGTCTGTGTGTGTCTGTCGCACCTGGATCTCGATAAGGGTTGGGCGGATTTTGATGCTAGATGGCTCATTCGAACCGCAATGGTCGATTTAGGTATAGTGACGGAGCCCGATTTTTGAATTTTTTCCCGTGGGAAAAGCTATGGTGCAAAATAACGCCATTTTAGCCCATTCTTCAGGCACCCCCTCCAGTTTTTGCGACTTTTCTCAATAACTAAACGAGGTATCCGCGAACTAATAGGCCTATTCCATGTAACTTTACCAGGGCTTTCCAATGATTTATAACAAGTTTTTCAACTACTTCCCAATCTGGAGTCTATAAGCTTATAGCTGACGCCAAATTTCATATTTGGTGAAAACTCGTCGGAAATGCACATAAATGTATGTTTTTGTTGCTTTTAGTGTCTTGTATGGGGTTTTCTGGGCAGATAAACTCATTGCAAGTGTTAAAAATGTTATTGGGCAAATATTTTTTACACTTCTGGTTCATACTTGGCACACAAAATGACGTTTTCGAAATTTTTGGTGAGAAGTCGTGGGAAAAGCACCTGAATGTGTGTTTATTCTTGGTTTTAGTGTCGGATATGGGGTTTTCTGGGCCGACAAGCTCATTGCGAGTGTCAAAGATATTTTGTGGCAAATATTTTTCACACTTCTGCTTCGGGGGATTGTTCTCACCACTCGAATTCTGGCTCGCAAGCGAGCTTCACTAGTTTTAATTTGTTTGCCATTAATTGCATATCGCAACTACTGACCTTCCTAATCTCACTTTAAATTATCGATTATAATAATTTATAACCCAACGGTCTCATCACAGCATGTAGTTTTCCGGCATAGACATGTGATTTGATTGCACAAAAGTGGAATACTTAAACTTATTGCGACATACAGTGTAAGTGACCTTAATACGCGGACTACAAATATATATATTGTTTAATTTTTGGGTAACAAAGGCAGCATTTTAAACCCAAAAACCGGAAAAAAAAATTTGTCATTAATATAGGCAAAATGAATATATTCTGACTTATGTCGTCAAGCTCAGTCGAAGATACCAAAATCTTTGCTGTATCTTGAAAAGTGACCAATTTAGAACTGAAAGAGTCTTCTATGAAAGACCCGTTCAAATACAGCGATTCCCCTCTTACCATGAAAATTAATTGTAAGCGACCGACTTTTGTACCATGAGCTCCAACATCGTCGAGCTATATATAACTATGAAACCACTCATCTATGACGAAATTTGGGAAAGTCTATATAATAAAATTTCATCGCCACAGTTTTTAAAGTTATGCTCCAGCATCAATTTTTTAATACAAAGCATCAGAGTAAAGAACATAACGATTTTTCACTGGTTACAGCTCACCACTGCGTTAAAACTTTGGCGTACGCAATGAATTCTTCACTTAATTTATTTGATTTGGACTAAACGCAAAACACTATGTTGATAGAGTTTAAGACAAGGTAGATTATTTCGATTAGCTTGAGGTTTTAACACACTTCAAAGCAACCAAGGATATTGTTTTTAGACACTCAACTCGAAATAAACCAACTAATATAATGTTCTAAAGTTCAGATTAACGAAAAAAGAAACTAATCAGAAAATTACTAGATATGTTCAGACTTTGAAAAGATCGTGTTCAGATGTTAGAGCTTCAGATTTGAACGTGTGAAAGTAGCTTCATTGCTCTCCTCGCAAAAAACTAAATCCGCTTATGCTGGCTTAGTGATGTATGTTCATATGGTATATACTATTCGACTGAAAAGATTTTCCTGAACGCTCCGACCTAGATTCAAATTGCTGGATTTAACAATTAAAATGGTGTATGAGTAAGATGCTGCGATGCTTAGCAAGCTACAAAATGCTAACCCATGATAGTATATAGTGATAATATTTTAGACTCCGGAAACGTGGCAATCGCAGTGGGAAGGACCTGACAATCCTACGGCGTACATGGATACCGTTGTTCATCGTGCTTTTGCAATACAAAAATGGCTGCAGAAAACAGAATCTGGCGATTTGCTTAGTGAAACTTTAGACTTGTCGAATTTATTTCATCCTGCCACGTTCCTTAATGCTCTTCGGCAGCAAACAGCAAGGTAAGTTTGAATATTCTGTTTCAAATAAGTTGTAGTGTTCTGATACCTAGCTGTTCGCAAAGGTGGTAGCTCAAGATCGCAGACACTCAGAATGTCAAATATATCCCGAAGTGCGACAAAGACGGGTTATTTAAGGTAAGCTCAGATGATGTTATTTTTGAGAATGTTAATTGCATTTTCCACCCTCAAACTTATTTGACATCTCTTAATATCATAGGTGCCCAATGTCTGTCGTATTAACCGAGGAAGTGGGGGAGGATGGTATATCTGTGGTTCCTGATGTGGGGGGCATGTATACCTTGATGTCTTTAACATTTTTACAGTGAGTCTGTTTGTATTTCCGTTGTATAAGTATAGTGTTAACATCAAAGTAATAGGAAAGTTTGGTGCCATAAGTAAGGTGCAAGATCAGCTAAATGGTCTAGTGCTCAAGCAGTGCGAATTTTGCTGTTATCTTTTGGAACTTGAAAATAGTTGAACTGATTTGGCTCAAAGCTTTACAACGGTTGTCAGCTCCGAACACAATCCAGCCATTAAAAACCTTGTACTGTTGAACAGATATATTATTATGAATTTCATTCAATGTTTTATTATTTTAGGCTAGCTATAAACTGCTTAATAGTCTACTTCCAATGAAATATACATATATAAAAATTTCACACTTTTATTTCAGATCTTTGAAAACAAGCGTGGATGATCTAAAGCTTGCCTGTTCATGGGGATCACAAATTGCTGGCACATCAATCGCTATTAAGGTCAATGGAATAATGTTGGAAGGTGCAACGTTTGACGGATCGTCACTACGAGAATGCTCGGCTAGCACGCCTACAATTTCAAACATTCCGCTTGCCACAATTGCTTGGATTAACGCGGTGAGCCTTATAATAGTTTATAATATAACGCATCGTTCAATTCTATATGCATTTCTCTATATGCATAAACGTAGCTAGGCAAGACATAAGCGGTCTATGTACCACCAGAATTTTTGGGGAAAAATTTTGAAGGTTTTATTATTTAAAAAAAAGTGTAAAACGCCCCGCCCATCAGTCAGTAGTGCTATACCTACTCACATATATCAATTACCAATTTCTTATAAAACAGGAACTTTAAAAATGAAAAACCATCCCCCGTTCACCGCCTGGTGCAGGCATACTCCCCAGAGTTGGATGTGGGGTGGGTCGACCCATGGGGTGGGGTGGGGTGGGGTGGGGTGGGTCGGGCCAATGAAAAATCTTACTTATTGAACAAAGTCAAAAATTATCTATAGCTTCTCCAAATTTTCATCCGACCCACATTGTTTAGCATATTATATACTTTGCAACATCTATAATCTGAAGCTGTTTAGTGTTTTGGCTCTTTAGCATATAGTAAACACGCCAAAACTGGGTCAGCCCTAAAGCGGGTCAGATTTTCCTTTGAGCGTTCACCGTTTCGTCATTTATTGGCCTATCAGAGGAATGGAAATGGGCCAATGTTGGCTTCATAATGTTGGAAAGCTGCATCGATTTCCTATTGGCTGATATAAAATTAAACCTGGTAACTATAATATTTAAGGAACAACATTATGTTTAATTTTTTGTGTATTGAGAGTGTGGAATTTTTTAAAGATTTTACTTTTTTTTCTGACACGATACAGCACTTATATCGGAGCATTGTTTGCATGTACTGGGATGATTTTTATATCATTATGAAGCTTATGATGTTTACTAACTGGATATATAAATAGTTCTTCAATATAAAGTCTTGTATCATAGCTGAAATATTTCTTAGTATAAACGTCAGAAAATGCCAGCAAATGCCCAAACGTGGGTCAGGGTACCCTAAAGTGAGTCAATGCAACCAAAAGGGGGTCACCACTTTTTAAAGTAAATGAATTAGAGCTGTTTTCAAAAGACAGGGCTGAATAGAAGCATAGCAAGGTTAGCTGGCGCTTTTCGCTTTTTGGACAGCCCCACTGCAAGATGAAGTCTTAGACGACTTTTAAAGCGTCACTCCCTTTCACTAAGAGCGTCTGCACAGCTGTCCAAAGATATCATTTCAGTGTTCACCGCATTGGTGTGTGGGGCTACTGGTAATTAGTGCTACGTTCATACTCGGCTGACAGCACTTAACTTGTTATATCCGATGTGTAGTGGTCAGTCTCTTGTTGCATTGTAAGCGTGTTTGTGAACCCCAATTGCACATATTGCCATGGATGGCCATACGGCATCATGCAATATATACCTGCGCAATAGCACTTTCTTCACTGTTGTTGTCGCAAACACTTTGTTTCAAACGTGTTTAAATCTCAACATTTCGGCTAAGCAGGCAGTATTTAATGCAGCGATAATTCCAGTGGCTAAGCTAATAACTGCTGTTTTCGAACGTTTAGAGATGTCAGACCATCCAACGATCCATTATGTTATCCCGTCATATTATCTTCTGTCGGCGGAATTTAAGCCAAATACAGGTGACTTCCATGTCGTCGCGCTTTTGAAAAAGGAGCTACTAACGTCCTTGGATAAAAAATACTTCCCCAGCATCACCGCGCATCACTGGTTGGCTATTTTCCTTGATCCAGCTTTTAAGTCATTTCCTTCATGCCAGAAGACGAATACAAGAAAGAAACTATGGCATGTGTAGACCGGTGGATTAACGAGCAGCTTCAAGCGATAGAGGAGCCAAATCAAGTGGTTAGCGCGAGCGAGCTGGCATTAGAAACGCAGGCCGTATCGGATGATCCATTCGCTAAGCTACGTAGTACAGCTTCATCGACGCATGCACAAGAATCTATTGCCGATAAACGCTCTTATGCTGACGAACTTCGCCGGTATAGAAATTCCGATTACGTCTTTCCAAAAAGCCCTAACGCCGATCCCTTAGAGTTCTGGAAATGCAACAGTACATCTCTCCCAATCATTGGTCGGCTAGTGCGACGCATCTTTTCCGTGTCTGGAAGTTCGGCGCCGTCAGAAAGAGATTTCTCTTCGGTTGGCCTAACCATTACCGAGAGGCGCGCACGACTTTCAGCAGAAATGCTAGAAGCGATTGAAATGGTTAAGGCGGAGTAGCCTTGAAAATAATTTAACTGGTAGCTATACAGTATAAGACCATTATCGTTGTCATCTTACTTTGTCAAGTTTTAAATGTATTTTTTCGAATTTATTGTCTTTGTTCTTTTAACAGAGGAAGCCAAATTTAACGTATAGATAAGATTCATACCGCGGATTGTTCTGTTTAGGTCGAATGACTTGTGCGTTTTTTGAACTGGAGTACTCAGCAGTCATTTCCTCAATTTTGGTAAAATGATATATATTATATATTATGTATAATATATTATATGTTATATATTATATTATATGCTATATATAATGTATTATATATTATATAGAATATATAACATCATTATATAATATATTACATAGAATACATATATATATATATGTGTGTGTTATATACAATATATTATATATGATATCATATATAGTGCAGTCGTGGGTCGGATATTAGCTGGTGGGGCGGTGGGGTGGGGTGGGGTGGGGTGGATCGGAAAATTCCGCCCACATCCAACTCTGGCTATACCCACTTAGCTAAATATTGAACTATCACTGTATCGGAAATTTCAAACCACATCGCTGGTTACATAATCGGTTTATATAGTAACATATAACAGAAGTTCAGTTGGAATCGCTCGAATGTTCTCGTTAAAATTGTTTAAACAGTGACGTATGGCGGTTAGACATGAGAGTAAATTTACTTCATATCCGTAAAACGTATCCCATAAAATTAGGTTAGTCCGAAAGCACTTTCGCGAAAAAGATTTTATATTTATTTCAAGACAACTGTGTACACTGCTCTGTAAATTAGTACACAAGTGCCGTATATGTGCATGCAGAAAAAAATATTTTTTTCCTTCAATTAAATATAAAACAGTAAACTTGCGATGCAAATCGTAAACTATTTATCAAGGTGTAACAATTTATACTGAAAATAAACACGCCTAGCTAATGTGTCGATGCATAGGTGTATTCAGTTCCATCCACTGAAAATAAATAAAAGATAGCGCAACTGCATTGCTTCATGAGTTATTCTCCAACTCAGTAGATGAATCAAATAAATCTCAGTGTGAGACATTTTTCACTCAGACTGAGAGTTATAACCCTGACTCATACTGAGTCAAAGTTCGACTAACTTTATGAATTAAATTATTTTAGGTCGGGTTGCATAAGTGCATTCCGTTCTACCAACTTGAAATAAATAAAAGATAGCGCAATCATATTGCTTCATGAAATATTTCCCGAATCAGCAAATGAGTGAAATAATTCTCAGTGTCCAGTATTTCTCACTCAGACTGAGAGTTATAAACCTGACTCATACTGAGTCAAACTTTAACTTTATGAATTAAATTATTTTAGGTGGGGCTGACCAAAATTTAGATCATTTTTTCTGAGTTGGGAAATGACTACACCGCCACTGAGATTAGTGTTACAGCTCCACTGGGCTGAGCATATGTAAGCAACGCAACTATGCTTATGAATCCGTGAATATTCCTACAGCTGGCTTGTGACTTGATGCATAATGGCATCCCAAAATCACACGTCTTTTATTATTCCATTATTATAGTGCACAGCAAAATTATAGCGCTTATATATACCTATATTTCGTGCTCCATTTACAGAAATCCCCAGATGTATAATACAAAGAAACCTCGTCCGTTCTGCTACCACTGTACACAAATTCATCACGAGAACGTTTGATTGTTAGCATTCGCACGCCCTGTCCAGGACCGCTTCCAGAAATGAGGATACTTGCCGGTGCCGCAATATTTTTGAAAGAAAATGTGCAGAAAAAATTCGGAGAAAAATTTATAGCATTAATATATCTATATTTTTTGCTACATTTATAGAAATCCCCAGATGTATACAAAGAAATCTCGTCAGTTCGGCTACCACCATAAACAAATTCATCACGAGAACGTTTGATTGTTAGCATTCGCGCGCCCTGTCCAAGATCGCGTCGTGACCGGTGCCGCAGCACTTTTGAAAGAAATGTGCAGAAAAAATTCGGAGAAAAATTTATAGCATTTATATATCTATATTTTGTGCTAAATTTATAGAAATCCCCAGATGTATACTAAGAAACCTCGTCCGTTCTGCTACCACTGTAAACAAATTCATCACGAGAACGTTTGATTGTTAGCATTCGCGCGCCCTGTCCAAGATCGCGTCCTGAAAACTGGATACTTGCCGGTGCCGCAATATTTTTCAAAGAAAATGTGCAGAAAAATTTCGGAGAAAAATTTATAGCATTTATATATCTATATTTTGTGCTACATTTATAGAAATCCCCAGATGTATACAAAGAAACCTCGTCAGTTCGGCTACCACCATAAACAAATTCATCACGAGAACGTTTGATTGTTAGCATTCGCACGCCCTGTCCAAGATCGCGTCCTGACCGGTGCCGCAGTATTTTTGAAAGAAAATGTGTAGCAAAAATTCGGAGAAAAATTTATAGCATTTATATATCTATATTTTGTGCTAAATTTATAGAAATTCCCAGATGTATACAAAGAAACCTCGTCCGTTCTGCTACCACTATAAACAAATTCATCACGATAACGTTTGATTGTTAGCATTCCTGCGCCCTGTCCAAAATCGCGTCCTGAAAACTGGATACTTGCCGGTGCCGCAATATTTTTGAAAGAAAATGTGCAGAAAAAATTCGGAGAAAAATTTATAGCATTTATATATCTATATTTTGTGCTACTTTTTCAGAAATCCCCAGATGTATACAAAGAAGCCTCGTCCGTTCTGCTACCACTGTATACAAATTCATCACGAGAACGTTTGATTGTTAGCATTCGCACGCCCTGTCCAGGATCGCTTCCAGAAAAGTGGATACTTTCCGGTGCCGCAATGTTTTTGATAGAAAATGTGTAGAAAAAATCCGAGAAAAATTTATAGCATTTATATATTTATTTTGTGTTACATTTATAAGAAATCCCCAGATGTATACAAAGAAACCTCGTCCGTTCTGCTATCACTGTATACAAATTCATCACGAGAACGTTTGATTGTTAGCATTCGCACGCCCTGTCCAAGATCGCTTCCAGAAAAGTGGATACTTTCTGGTGCCGCAATGTTTTTGATAGAAAATGTGTAGAAAAAAATCCGAGAAAAATTTATAGCATTTATATATCTATTTTGTGTTACATTTATAGAAATCCCCAGATGTATACAACGAAACCTCGTCCGTTCTGCTACCACTGTACACAAATTCATCACGAGAGCGTTTGATTGTTAGCATTCACACGCCCTGTCCAGGATCGCGTCCAGAAAAGTGGATACTTGCCGGTGCCGCAATGTTTTTGAAAGAAAATGTATAGAAAAAAATCCGAGAAAAATTTTTGTTACTACATACTTTTATAGCACATATATTATAAAAGAACTCTAACGATTGATCCGAATTAAGAAAATCATTCAATTAAACGATTAATAGTGATCCACTTTAATAAAATATGATCAACAACAGCGTAAATGCATTAACGGCTTCTTAAATATTTCAAGGCCAAAAGACATGATTTCAGCTTTTAGTTATCCTTAAACGGTAGACTATAAGTATAACTATAAGTATTAAATATGATAAAAATTGAACGCATGTTCACACGCTCAAACTTTTTGCTCAAATTTTTATCAAAATTTGAAGTGATCTTTTTTGAATTTTTGCAAGTTCGAACGCGTTAACACTGTTCGAACTTTTCAAGAAGCTTCTTGTATCCAATCATGAACAATATATATTACCTGAAAATGTGTGAGCTCTAATTGTGAACTCAAATTTTGAAATGTCGCAATTTTCCTTTAATAATTACCGTCAAATTTTGATCAAATATGGAGCTCAACTTTTGAGCTCAAAATTTGCACAAAAAGTTTTTAGCGTGTGGCCACGCCTTAATATCCGGATGTATGAATAAATCATCACGAACGAGGTCATTTCTGTATGAAATAACCAATAAAGTATAATGCTTACATCCCACTTGAGTTCAAAACCAGACAACTTTAAATATGCGTAGCAGTACTGACAATGGCTGCCTGCAGCAAAACTATATGTCCTAATAGAACACACTGCAAAAAATAGGCATGCAGCACTACAAAAGTTTTTTATTTTATTGTATTTTTTATTTTCAAAAAGATCCACAATGTAGGGTGATTCGCATTGGACACATTTAATATTGTTAAATTTCACAAGATGTAACTTTACAAAACAAAGCCCCGCATTATTATATATACATTATTATTATTATATATTATTATATTGTATTATATTATATTATATAATTGTATTGTGGTATATTATATAATATTATATTATTATATTATATATATACATTATTATTATTATTTTATATTATTATTATATATACAATCTCTAGAAACGTCCTGTTTATACTAAATTAACTTCAATATCCTTTTTGTATAGGCACATACGTGGTTTCGGTTTTCCCTAGTGTCTCATTTTTTGGGTGTAATACCTAACTATTTCTGCAACGATATAGTTTTTATGATAAATTGGACAGAATTACAGATTTGAAAAGTACAGTGCAAGTAAACTTTAGTTTGTAGAACTTGTTGAACATCAGAGATAAACTGTTTCAAATTCAATTCATTACGATTCAAGTTAGTCATGTAGTTTGGTTGCTTGAGCACACGGTGCCGCATTAATCATCGAAAAATTACCATTCTCCGTTTTAAAAATTATGCAGATGTCTGTGTGTTTTTCACTGATATGTGTGTATGTCTTACCCAATACAAAATGTTGGAGAATGTACTACTAATCTTGTTTAAAGCACAATATATTACAATAAACTCAACCTTTACTATGTTTATTAATTTCATTGAAACGGCTCGAAATCTGTGCTAAATTGTCTATACACAATGCCGATAATAAATTCTATTAACGATTATGAGGCTTTTATGCTATAAAAAACGCCATGTTGAAATTTTGTCCATTTTGCCTGTCTCTACCGCCATCCATTATATTTTGCTATAGACGCCATTGCGTTTCTGATGGTATTTTTATAAGCATATATAGGTAGTGTAGAGCCTGTTAATTATACAGTGTGCACTACAGCATAAAATTTTCAAAAGTATATGGTGTCAGCTACACCATGATGTTATTTACACACCTAATGTGTTTGTGTATGGTGCCCTAGACACCGTCTGTAAAATAATAGGGTGAGATATACACATTAAATAAAGTTGATGATGTCCCATACATGATCTGTTCTATTATAAGGTATAAATATGTACTGTATACCACTGGGTAGTAGGTATTAAGAGTATTTTCGGACAAAACTTCCACGTGGAGGTCCTTTCTAACGTAAATGCCCCAAAAATTTTGCCTTCCATAGTTTCGCATAAAGCATTTAATACAAAATAATTTACATAATATATAATTCATTCGTTTGTGAAATTAGCAAAAAATGTTAGCAAAAATCAACGCTGAGAACGGCCGTAAAAACGTGTTTTCAGACTCTCTCTAAAACACAAATTCACCTTTGCTCCTGACATCCACCAATATTTTACAGTGTCGAAATGAATATGAAAACAACCTTCCAATTTGTATTACTCATTCTATTAAATTAAAAAGATACGAATCCTGTATTCACAACGAAATCTAAATTGCTATACGTTTTGCACAAAGGATCCAACAAAAAAGCGAGGTATAGTGTATCAAAAAAAAGCTAGCACTCATCATTCATGAACGAAAGTCATTAAGTTAAATGCTATTGTTGCACCTTAATCAATATTTTCATGTTCATATTCTATATTATTACAGTTACATATGAGGTTAGAAATGTTACCATGAAGCCTTTCGGCACCATAAAACTGGCAAAATCAGTTTTTAACTTTACTAAATTGAATTTACCAATGTTTGACACACATTCGTTTTAATTTATGTGTAAAAAATATGTATACACACGTATGGAGACCATAATGTACGGCTATGTTTATCTTAACTTAGATTTTTCTTCACACAAAACTGACATCCGCCAATAAATAGTTTCTTCCAGTGTGAATTGTACGAATCGGCAAACTTTCTTTAGTATTGGGTTCCAGAAAACACACTTCCTCGCAAAATATAGTTCTTCGAAGCTAATGATCCGAGGCTTACTATAGAGTTTAGAGCACCCCAAACGAAAAAATCACATAGCGTTAAGTCGGACGATAGAGCAGGCCACTCAAATGAACCTCGGCGACTAGTCATTTGCAAGGGAACGTTTCATCCAAAAAATCCCGAATCTTCGTGGTATGGTGGAGTGGAACAATTGCGCCATATATTATTACGTTTTATTTTATTGAAGGCAGTTGGGATTTCGTCATTTGATGACGTCGTCTTAAGCATATATTGACTCATGGAACTTAGCGCAAGGTTCGAACAAAAATATTCTGATATGTTTTCTTGGTGAATGCTGTACGAAGCACATACTTGACCGTTGGATTTGCACTAAGCAACTGCAACTATTAGCAAGTTATTCTTGCCACTCTGCCACTGTAAATATCTACGATTAAGACATTTGCTACATTGCAATAATTTCGGGAAATGTGCGCCACGGTCCAAACGACCAACAAGGCAATGCACATCATGTTTTAAAAACGTTGCCCGTTGCAGCAAGTGGCGCTAGCAATCTGTACTAGTGTCGGCCACTCTTGGGCCAATTTTCCAGGGCATATCTAAACTGCTAGGGGTAGAGGGTTTACGTCCTCAGGGAAGGACTCCCCTCGTACAATATTTGCATCGCCTTACTCCCGGGGTACGGACAGTTGCCCACCGGACAGTTGCCCACCCGGACAGCTGTCCACCGGGACATTTGCCCACCCGGACATTTGCCCACCCGGCAGTTGCCCACCCGGACAGTTTATTGCCCCATGATAATGTTTTACATTTGGGTAATGCACAGTTTTTCGCTTACCCTTGTTCGCCCTGTGTGTGACCATAAGGACAGATACAAGATAATCCAGGATAAACATAAACTTTGTTGACAAAAATGAGACACACAATTGTACATTGTATAACCAAAATGGACTTGCTTTATGCATCATTCACAGAGAAGTGCCTGCGCGAATTGCACACCGTAAGCTATAACTGCAGCGACCATGTCGCAAGAAAACAATATTGTCATGGCATTATGTTATTGCAAACATAGCGCAATCAATGGCACAAGCTAAAATATTGCTGCTACAATAACATGGGTTTTATTGCACCCTCAATAGCATAAGCGCTTATCGTGTTGCAGATGATAACGGGAGACTTCGTATTAGGCGGGTGCCTCCGCTTTTTCCACCGGGTCATTTGGAATGTAAACACAACTACTTTGTACAACAGAAATCGAACGAATAACGCCTGTGAATCGTGGAATTCCGACATTAAACAACTCATCAAACACGCGCATCCATGTTTTTCACTACGTTGCAGTCTCTACACCGCGACGGTGCGGTTGTCAAAACTATCATAATGCAATATCAGAATGGCCAAATTGCTCCAAAACGTTTGAAGCTTGGAACGGGACAATTTCAAGCCTTTCAAGCAATTTTGTGCGCTAACTGTGCATTGAACTACATCAGGGAAACCGTTCTCTTCGTGACTTTATGAGTGCTGTGGGCTACTGTATTGGAATTTGACCATGACGTAACGACCATTAGGTCCAGCCAAATCACAATAATTTTTAACGTGTTTAATACAGTGGACTATTTTAGTAATATCGCTTTTTTACAATCTTAAACATTTTTACTATGCGAGTGTAGGTTATTCTTACTGTCTAGATTACAAGCTTGAGCATTTATATAAATTGTTTATCCCATTTTGGCCAATAAAGTTTATGGTTATCCTGGATGTATCTTGTATCGTTCTTATGGTCACAAGCAGGGCGAACAAGACAGTAGATGAAAAACGCTGGTTCTGAGCCCCCCTCCCAGCGGAGATGCGGGGGTATAATTTGGATCAGCGGGGGCAGTATTTGTGTCAAACAGGGGTTGTTTGGACCGGTGGGGATAATATTCGGGGTGGGATATGTTCATATGATTGAGTAATTATGTCAGTGGAGGTGATTAAAATGTAAAATTTATGTTGGCGGGGCTTTTTGTTCAGCTGCTATAGCTCTAAGTTACTGAACGCCGCGTTATGGAATACAGTATTCTCTGCACTCCATCTGACCTACCGACCCAGTTATCTTTGTATCAGCCAGATTGGTCCAGAAAACGCATTATAAAACTCTACTTTTCTCCATTTTCTAACTTTCCTTGTGTTCTCAACGTTTTATCGTGACTGATATTTCCCCCACAACACGCGTTTTATTCTCGTCAATGGCTTTTCAATCGTGGATTACAAAGTTCTGAAAACCTGCAGAGCTGCTCGAATTGTTGGTCCATCGACGTCAGCTGCAGCTATGAATGTCAGTTCCGTTGGCAACTCACGGAACTTGCTAGATGGCGCAGGTCCTTTGGTCGTATCGAGCAACGACAACCCTGCTGTTCGCAATGCAGTGGAGCATCAAATGGAACGCGATCTTGACGAAGTGGATGATACCTGACGACTCGCAGATCTGGTTTACGGCCAGATCGACTTCGACAACGTGGAGGATCCAGACCTCGTGATGGAAAACGAGTTCTGGACCACACTCAAGGCGATCATCTGCATCGACATCTTGTGGGTGTAACAACTGGTGTGGAACCGTTATTCCGATCGTCTACGGTTCCAGCAACAACGAAAGATGGACGAGCAAGCTGATCGGGTGCTGGAGAAGCTCGGTACTCAATACACCGACGAGTGCGACGCGTGCTTCTACGAGGAACCCGGGCAACGTCTGCATCAGGAGGCTGGTGGCTGCATGCATTCGTCCCGATACAGCAATCGTGACATTATGAACGCTTGCACACTCTTAAATATCAGCTATATGAAGCACCTATACACCTGTGTGAAAGATAAACTGTCTGAATCCTGCGAGCGATACTAAATTGTAAATGTAACTTGTATATAGCATATGTGTATTGCTTCGATATATTTTGTTTGTCTTGTGTATGTATATATCTTGATATATAAATGTATTTATATTAACATGTAAATAAAATTTATACGGTTTATCTTTATTTTTTACGCGCGTGACTTAACTTGCGTGACTCTCGCGTAAGATGGATTTACATAACACACTGCCTGCTGTGATGATTCCACTATAGTTAGGAGCACGTCTGGAAATGAACGTATAAAGGGTTCAATGCTAATTCATGGATGCTGAATATCTTGACTGTTCAACAATTAGTCATCAAACGCGAACCGGCTGGTGGTGCTTATTATGATAAAGAATTGCCTTGTGCATCATCATTCACCATGTACTTGTCCTCGATAGACTACCGAAAACTGGAACATACTACTCGTGTATAGTACAAGAATTTTACATGACTAGTATGCTCCAGCTACCATTCATAGTTGTGCTTGTACCAATCCTTTGCCAACGCTGTTGTAGTATCAAATTTAACGGTGTTACAATCGGCTCATCTTTTTTCTTTATTTTCTAAAACTATTTACATTACAAATACAATTACACACGGTTTCTAAGCTCGTACTTCCTCTTTCGCCCATATACAAAAGCTGTTATGATAGTATTACCTTCTGTAATCACACAAAGTATATTAGCGGGTTTATTGTCCCAGCCTATGTAGCCAATAATCTTGTCGAACATTTTAAAGTGTTCCTTTCGGTTATCACCTCTTATAAAACTGTCATCACTGTTTCTTATAGTTTCATATATATGTTTCTTATAGTCATCTGTAAGAACAGAGTTTCTTACGACACAATTTCCAACGCGATTTTGTTTTAAATGATGACTGAACACGCACCGTCACATTTAGGAAAGCTAAAAGCTGAAAGTTACAACCGAGAACGAAGACTCAGACAAACAACAGTTTAAATCTCATGAGAGCAGCCCTGATTTACGTTGATTTAAATAACTTTACAAGTGCTTTACAATTTGTTGTGTACAACGAAGGAAGTTTACATGATAATTTATGCATTGATTCCTCAAACGTTTTTCCTTTTTTCCTTTCCATCGTGATAAATTTAACTGCTGTTAGCAACGTTTCTCGTAAATGCAGTACATTAAACAATTCATCTTCACACCGAAAACGCCCGTCAATATATATTCTCCACTCGATTGACACTCTTTTTGAAATTCGATAACTTTCGAATGCCAAAAAGCAATCTCTTCTTTAAGGTATTCTTCACGCACATAATCGATAATGTCATTATGTGACTTTACTTGTCCGTTACCTATGACACGAGTGTTTTGTATGTAATTGAGGACTAAAACTGATACGCTTCAAGGATTTCGACGTTTATATATCTTTCTTGAAGTACTCGCGCAAAGTCACACTGTGCTAATTTTGACATAAACTGAGATCCAGCGTTACAATTAAAAAAGTAAAACCTCGATATATTCCTGCTGCTCGAATAAATATGGTACCATGTTTGTAGTTGATGGCTAGTTTGAAAAATACCTATTCAAAAACGTCATACAAATAAACAACCTGCCGTCGCCATTTCACATTTGTAGGAGGGATTAAACGGATATTGAAATGTAGGTTTGATGATGTTTTATTGATCCGATCTATATCGTACACGCTTATTGCATTAAATTTTACTTGTGAAACATTTGTCCAATTTTCAAAACACGAAAATTTTTGGTTCACAGTAGCACGGTTTGCAGCGAGTGCTAATATAACAGATTGAGTGACAACCACTGCAGCTAACAGTACAAGACAAAGTATGGTTTGATAAATTTGAATATAGTTGCCTGTTTGTTGGTCATGTTTGCATTACGAACCGATACGTTTTTAAGCATGTTTAATGAAATACCTTTAAACCATTTAAGCATATTTGTTCCAAACCACATCGTGATTTGAGCAAATTTGTAGCTCAGCAGGAAATTTAACCATACCAAGAATGTCTATTGCCTCACTGAGTTCGCTTGAAAAGTCTGTACATAATCGAACCTGTCCATTCTCTGGATTACTTAGATAGTTACAATTACTGCTATGGTCTCGACTAAGATCAGTGCAAAATATTTGATGTCCAGCACCTGGTTTAAATGCTGCTGGATTTAAACCCAACTTATCATTTTTATAATTTAATGTTTGCAGTGTAAAATAATACCACCTTAATGCACTAAAACCTTTATAAGGTACGGTGATATTACATGGATAGCGATCATCGTTCATAAATATAGTGAAATGATCCATATCCGGAAGTGTAGATTCAAACAAATTTTTCTTTGCCAAACCCCCATAAAACCTGTTGTAGATTGGGCCATACGTATATACTACGAGGTAGATTTCCTTCAAAAATTGTCCAGTCAAAGTTTTGCAACCCTTTTTTACAGATAATGTGTGTATTTTATACCTGATTCCGAAATAATTTGCTCCCGTGGTGATTAAAAGTCGTGATTGGTGTTCTAGTGCTGGTTTTGTCAACTTTACCTTAGAAATGTAATTTTTGAACTCATTTATTCGAATTTGATACTCTGAATTACCATCGTGTAAAAGCACTAAATTGGTTGGACTTCTAACAAATTCTAATTCCATACGGGTTTTTCGTGGTAAATACTTTGGGTTTACATGTGAATCTGTTACAACTTGGGAATATAGTTCACATTTCTGAGACATCATAATATTTGTATTCCTTCGTACACCTGGAGAATTGTCAGCGGTTATTTCATTAAAAATATAAGGGTCATCATCTTCATAAATTACACCGGTAAGGTACCGATTTCGATAACCCACGCTCGTGTGTAGGTGATAAAGTACGTATGTCATCCATGGGTAATGTTTCTGATTAAATGTTATAAGTTCACCATTAATTTTCATCTCAATAGCAGAAAATAATGCATAGCCAAACATATTACAAGGTATTACCGATCTGTCCGAAAGTACATTTTTCCGTATGATTGTAGCACCTGTATCTCAATGTAAGCATAAATTTGAGACAAATCTAATAAATCATAACCACTTTCGCTTATTTTGAATCTCAATATATCATCAACGTCGGAACTAGGTAATGTGATTTCACATGCTGCTTCAATACGTTCAATTGAAACAATCGAGTCCTCTGTAGGATAAACGCCCTTTTCACAGTGTAATTTTTCAAGCCCGCACGTTTGCGAAATTTGTTCTGCTGTGTGATAAATTTTCGTTTCCTTTTAAGAGTTTTGGATTTTCTGGAAGTTACTTTGCGTTTTCGAACAACTGGTTTATTTTTTCGCCTAATAACATGAACACGTCTCGAAACAGTAGCGTTCTGCAGTTTAGGTGAATTGAAACAAAGTGGAGCAGACATGTTTATATTCATGCAAGTTTACTAACAATGCAAACTATTTTAAGCATTTTATGTAAACCACAACAGCAATAACAACTTCGATTTTTAAAAAATCTAACAGGTTGAAATCTGCATCTACTACTTGGAATTGGAACGTTTTCTGCACGATGCTGTTTAGTTGTAAATATACTGTATTATTACAATTTTCTGAGATGACATGTAATATAGGTTTATATTTACCGTTAAAAAGTCTTTACTTGACAAATGAGCATAAGATAAAAACAGGTTTGTTGCGGGTTAAATCCAATGGTATTTCACCAACGTGCCTACCATTTTTAAATGTGAATTTTGATGCCCAAACATAGCTTTAAGTTCTTCTGA
Source organism: Trileptium ribeirensis (assembly GCA_030248225.1). Lineage (NCBI taxonomy): Eukaryota > Metazoa > Nematoda > Enoplea > Enoplida > Thoracostomopsidae > Trileptium > Trileptium ribeirensis. The sequence goes on from JASANE010022910.1 coordinate 22,321, forward strand.
TAATCTAATTTCTGTATCGTCCAGACAATAAATATTTAGTTTGTCACATGTGGGGTCTACACTGAACGTAATTTTTGAAGAAAATCTGTTTAAAAATTCAAGCAGCGTTTCAATGTCATAATAACCGTCATCCAACGTAAAGATTTTCCATAATTTTGCCTCTAAGTATTCCATGGTGCTTTGTTCAAATTTATATACTTTTCTGGTACTTTTGCTTCCAAAACACGAACATTAGTAGCGCAACCCTGTGTCGGAAATTCAACTGATGCATTTTCCAAAGAGCAAATTATACCAACTTCCATGTTTATTATTAGATCACGGATGGTTATAAAAGCTTTTAAGCATATTATCTATAATAGACACGTAATTATAAAAGCTTTC